>JAUKPQ010106656.1:0-75686 GCA_032273045.1 Chloridella minuta | reverse complement strand
ACTAATAAGCATATTGGCTTATTACTTAATCTTACAACAGCTTTTAACTGAGAGATTGTAAGGTTGTGTATGTAGCTTTTGTACCCCCTGAAGGTAATGCTCCTTCTTCCCGATATTAAAAGTATCGTGCTTCACTTTAAAGCCTAGAGGGCAATTTGTCTGGTAGGCAGGATTCGAACCTGCGTGCTCTAGCGTCCAAGGCCAGCGAGATAAACCGGACTCCTCTACTACCAGGAATTATTGTTGGCTTACTAGGATTCGAACCTAGACTAAAACAGTCAAAGTGTTTTGTGCTAACCGTTACACTATAAGCCAATATTGAGGAAGACGTGGGACTCGAACCCACAACAGTATTACCTGCTACTACTTTTCAAGAGTAGCTCCTGATCCAGCCGGATGCCTTCCAAATTTTATCCAATATGTCAATGAACAATTAAATCTTTTGTAAAATTACGATTACTGTTTTATGTAACCAAATTTATTTAAAAAAAAGACTCGAATCTTTTATTTTGATCCGAGTCTTGATTTAAGTTATATTTTTACTTAATTATATCATACCTCGGTACCACCTTGTTTTGGTTCTTGATTATTATATGCAGCAAAGCCTAAAATGACATCTCCACATAACGAATCAGACCAAATCTGTGTCGGTCTCAGCGTTGTGCTACTAAATTGATGTATGTTTTGAATTGTTGTCATTTTATTATTTTATGTCTATAAATATATACGGAAATTAAGAACCTTAACTTCTTTTGTAAATATATAAACTTTTCTTTAGGTAACCAAATTTTTTTATAGATCTTTTATTACTTTAATTAAATCATCTACAGATCTATTTTTTCTTCGTGTACGAGTTTTTTTAGCTTGATCTTTAAGTATTTTTTCTTTCAACTTAAGTATTTCAGCACATAACTCATATTCTTCAAATTTTTCTAATGTACTTAAATTTTTATCTAAAACATCTAAAAAAGATTGTTGATCAACACGTAATTGTAACGTTGATAATGAAGGTACAGTTTCAATCTCAACAAACACAATATTAGTTAATTTATTATTAACACAATACGATACCGCCTCTACTGCTGATTTTGATAGTTCTAATCTATGTTTATCAAAAACATCGGAAGGGTTATCTACTTGAAGTAGTAGAGGAGTAAATGTATTACGTTTTTTAGGCATTTGTTGTGATTACTTTAATTGCTACTAGATGTTGTTCATATTTTTGAATACATTGATCACAACATAAAGTACCGTCACTAGCTGTTCTTCTTTGGCAACCACAAGATAATACTGCGCCGCAATTTGTACAAGTTCCTGCCATTTTTATTTATTCTATTACTTCTACAATAGGTGATGCTATAGCTGCTTTGATTTCAAAGTTACGCTCACCGTTATCGGTTAACCATCTAGTTATTTTAACTTCTGCTTCCGTTACAGACACAGCATCTACTAAATAGTCTAATTTTTGTCTTTTTGTTTTTCCTTTATCGTCAATTGATTGAAATTCAACTTTAACGATGTAATACTTGTTTTCGTTCATAATCTTTATTTTGGTTGTTTATAAATATTTACTTTATATAAGATATAAATTCAGATCCAGGCTCATCTTCATCATCTTCGTCTTCATCCCATAAACCTGATTCTTTTATCGCTGCTATTTGTTCAGGGGTCAAATCCCATTCGTGAGCAACGGCTTTTACTTCGGTATTATCTTCAATATGTCTAATCTGGTCTGGTGTTAATGGGTCTGCTACATATAAGAAATAGCAGTTGTAACATTGTAAATCCAAATTATCTAACAAGTAATTACATTTGTTTCCATCTTTAAAATGAAGTAGTAATGGTGTTTTATAATCTGTTACTCTACGTTCATTAAAACCACACTGATAACATTCATCTTTTAAATACGCCTCAGCTATTAATCTGGATTTAATTTTTTCAGGTGTGAATGATTCCCATCCTGTTCCTGTTTCAACTATATCTTTAACATTAGGATCTTTTCGTTTATTAGGTAAGAATTTAGGAATACCTTTACCTGATTGGTTTTTATGAAGTTCAAACAATGTTAAAGCTTCTATATCACCATCATTTATTTTATATTGTTTAGCCCAAGGTTTATAATGTTGGTATGACACACCTAAATAACGAGCGGCAGCACGATTTGATTTTGTAAATCGCATTGCTCTTAATATATCCTCTTTACTTAATGGTTTAGGTGCTGGCATTGTTGTTTTTGTTTTCTTCTGTTATTTGCTGTACCAATATCCAAAGGTCTTCTGCGTTCTCCAAAGGAACTTCATCTCCATTTACATCAGTAACAGAATTAAATGTTCCATCAGGATTTACTCGCTCATACAGATAAAACATAATCAAATCAGCCGCATCTTCATCAAAATGCATGTATATCAAACTATCAATGATTTGATAGAAAGGCTCATCATATAAATTAGTGTTAAAACCATAATCACTTTCTAACATAACACCTCGAGTAAGAATATGTTCTAATAAAGGTATATTAGTTAAAAATAATTCACGTTGTGTATCTACTTTATTTTTTTTACGACGTTTAACCGTACTATCAGAACCAATTAAATGTTTCATTTGGTCTTGTAGTTTTTTAAGCGGATCTTGGTTTTCCATAACTAATCAATTTAATTTTTTATACTTGAGGCACGTCTTCCCCAGAATTTGGAGATATAGTTCCCCCTTCTAAAGCAGATTTAACTAACATTTTGATGTTACTTAATCTAATTAGAAACCCAATTACATTTTCGTAAGGTACATCTAAATCAACATCTACACTTAACATATGAGGAGCTAATCCTGCGTTTAGTTTAGTTTTTAGTTTTTGAGTTAAATCTTCTTTTTGATTTGTAGAATATCCTTTAGGTAAAATAAATTGTACCTTAATACCCTTTTTTGTTGGATTTGGGTTTACATCTAATTTTAATTTAGGTGTTTTAGGATTTTCCATATCCGATTCTATAGCAGCATCTTCGGGAGTTATATCTGCTGCCCCTTCTGCTTCTAAGAATAATTTTAGTTCTTCTAATATACTAACGTTTTCCATTATTTTATTTTGATATAAATATTAAATCGTTTTGGTATTCAGTCATTGAATTAATAGTGATTGTAAATATATCTAGTTCAAAGGTACCAACCTCACCACTTTCTTTAATTATATTAGGTAATTGTTGTAAAATATTAAAAGATTCGGGATTAAATTTTAAAAGATCAAATTCAACTACAATATCATTCTCCAATATTGGATCATTATTTTTTATAGTTAACACTCGTTTAGATAAATCAAATGACGTATTTTCTTGTTCTAATTCAACATAATCCCACATTCTACCAACATTAAAGTTTTCAGTTACATATATTCTATCACAGAATAATTCTAATGTTTCTAATGCAGTTAATTGACAGTTATGGACGACATAAGCAATGTTGTATTTTACATTTGGGTTTCTAGATCCCCATTTACGTATAAAATCTCTATTTGATCTTAATTCAACATTTTGATAATTTCCTGTACGAGATGTTTTACTTACAAAGTGATATACATGAGCTGAGCTAACTTTTAATTCATACCCAGCTAATCTGTGTCTTAAATGTAAATCATCATCAGAACACCACATTGCTGGGGGAGCAAATGTTTTATCATCTAATTGTAAATAATCTTCCTTATAACATCCAAAAAATAGTTGTGAACCTCCATCAATTAAACTTTCTTCAAGTTGAATTTGATTAAATAATTTTTCATCAAAAGTACCTAAATCCGAGCCACAGTCTTTAATGACTTTACCAGGGTACGTATCCGTATAGATAGGAGGTTCTATGCGAGTATACGTCGTTATTACGCGTTTACTTATATGTTTATCCATGGTTTCTATAAAACCTTTAGATAAAACCATATCATTATGTAATAGTATTATTTTTTCACCCTTAGCACGAGCAACAGCATTATTATAATTAGTACCTAAATTAACTTCATCGTTTATTTCAAGTATAATTTCAACTTCATCTTCATTAGGATATAAATCTCTAATATTACGAACTATATTATTTGTATAGTTAGTATTTGCGCTAGTTGTTGGTATTATTAATGATATCATAAATTATTTTTTAATCCCCCAGAAAAATAAATCACAGTGGTTAGTTTCAACTTCAAATTGGTATGATTCAAATTTATCATCAAAATCAAGACATTCTCTAATATCTTCTTCAGTTAAATTTTTATAATATTCATTATCCCAGTTTTCTCTTACTACATTAGGCATTGTTTTCCAGTTAGCAAATTTCTTTTTACTTTCTTCTTCTAATGATTTAGTTCCATGAACCGGTCTTCCTGTTGTAGCACAAGTAAACAAGAACATACCTCCAGGTTTTAACATTCTAACAGCATTTTGAATGGTTCCCTCATAAAATGGATTATGTTCAAAACATTCACATGATATAATAACATCAAATGTATTATCAGGAGCATCATATTCTTGAGCAGGGCAAACAATATCTACTCCAGGTCCTGGACCTAAGTCTAAGCCCTGATAATCACAATCAGTAAAATATTCGTCTTCTGTACCACATACATTAAATGTGCCTATACCTAATACTTTTTTATTAGTGAAGAATTGAGGAAATTGGTTTCTTACTCGATTAACGTAGTCAATTTGTTCTTTGTGTGCCATTTTATTTATTTAATAGTTTTATATCGTTTTGTACCATTGTGTGTACCATTTGTTTAAAATCTGTTTTTGGAGACCAATTTAATTGCTTATGTGCTTTGATAGCATTTCCTCTTAACACATCTACTTCAGCAGGTCTTATAAATTGTGGATCTATTTGAATATACGGTTCCCAATCTGCAATTCCAATTGCTATAAACGCTTCATCTAAAAAGTCTTTAATAGAATAAGTGCAATTAGTAGCAATAACATAATCATCCGGAGCATCTTGTTGTAACATTAACCACATTGCTTCAACATAATCAGGAGCATAACCCCAATCACGTTGGGCATCTAAATTACCTAATGAAATGTGATCTGCTAACCCTAAATGAATTTTAGCTACACCATTAGTTATTTTTCTAGTTACAAACTCCAAACCACGTCTTTCAGACTCATGATTAAATAATATTCCAGAACAAGCAAACATACCATAAGATTCTCTATAATTTTTAGTTATCCAATGTCCATATAATTTAGCTACACCATAAGGTGAACGTGGGTAAAATGGTGTATTTTCAGTTGCTGGGTTTTCAACCATGCGTCCAAACATTTCAGAAGATGAAGCTTGGTAAAATCTAATTTTATCTGAGCCATATTCACGGATTGCTTCTAGCATTCGTAGCACTCCCAATCCTGTTACTTCAGATGTGTGTTCTGGGGTGTTCCAACTTTCGCCTACAAATGATTGGGCAGCTAAATTGTATACTTCATCAGGGTTAGATTCTTTTAAAGCTCTTAATAATGAGTTTTGATCTGTTAAATCTCCTTTAATGAATCTAATTTTATCTTGGATATGGAGAATGTTTGCTCTAGTTTCTCCAGAGCTACGTCTTTCTAAACCGTAAACAATATATCCTTTTTCTAATAAGAAGTCGGCCAAATGACTTCCATCCATCCCGTTTATTCCGGTTATTAAAGCTGTTTTCATATTAATTATTTTTGATTTATTCTATTTGGTGAACCATCTATAATAGGCATTGGTATGTATTCCCCTAATTGTGTTTGTTGAGGTAATCTACCATACTTTTCTACAAATCTACGTAAACTTCTTTGCTCATACTCGGCTAAATGAGCAGGTCTTTGTTTTAAGTTATCATCAGGAAAGCGACTAGTTCTAGAAGCAAAATGGTAAAGTACAGATTTACTTGTAGTAACAAATTTATAACCTTCATTTAGCATTCTCATACATAAATCAAGATCTTCCCAATACATAGGTGCAAATCTATCATCGTTACCTCCTATATAATCCCAATCTTCTTTTTTAATAACACCGCTTACTCCTTGTGGAATACCATATTGTATATCGTTTAATTCACTAAATTCTTTACTCCATTCAAGAAAAAATTCACTATTAAAGTTATGATGAAATTCTCCAAAAGCATCTACTTCAGTTTTAATTACTCCAGGTCTACTATGTGGATCATTAAATATATCAGGTTCTACTCTATAACTAAATGACCAGATTTTTTCGTTTGGGTTATTTTCACAAATGTCAACTAATTCTTTATCCCAATCTTGAGCTAAGTAAAAGTCTGAAGATAAGAATCCAATGTATTTAGTTTTAACTTTATCTGCGCAGAAATTCATTCCACCGCCTATACCTCTAGGTGTTTCATTTTTTTCAATATAAATTTCTAAATTATATCGTTCTTTATTTTCTTCTAACCACTCATCAGTACCATCAGTACAATTTTCAGCATGTACTATAAATAGTGCATCTTTGTAATATCCATTTTCTCTAGCTGAGTGGATAGCGAGTTTTAGGTAATTTAAGGTATTAAATGTGGATAATGTATATGTTATCATAATAAGTTGTATAATGTTGGAAATCGTTGTTGAAGTTTATCGTGTAATGTTTCAGAAAAGTCGTTTCGACCTTGATTTGGTATGGTTTTTATGAATTTTTTATAATAGTTAGAAAATCCATTTATACTTTCAGTTTTTAAAGGACCAACACAATATTCAAAAATAACCTGATTGTTTAAAATATATTGTTTGACTTTACCTCCTAAATGTTGAAATATATGAACAACATTTAAACTATAAAAATCCCAAGCACCATAACCATGCCATTCAGGTTGTATTGGAGCTAATTTTTCAAAAAATGATTTACTATATATGTCGAACCAACCTGCCCATTTCATATCGTTTTTTAGGTTAGTTAAAAAGGGAGGTTCATGTGAGTCATTAGCTATGTCAAATATATCAATAGAATCCCACAATTCATTAGGATGGTTTAAATAACTTTTATTAGTTAAAATATCCCAAGTACTATCCCACATTCTAGGAATTTGTGGAGTTAATACAAAGTATTCATCCTCTATATGTTCTAAACTTTCTACTAAATATGCTAAAACATATTCATTAAAGTAAATATCAGGACATATGCTCATGTAGTAGTCAACTTCGGGTGATACTGAGTCGCGTTGTAGGTCTAAATGTCCGTATAATTCATCACCTTCATATATTTTAGAGTTATGAGTGTAATCTTTTAATAAAGGTAATAATTGATTATATTTTTCTATAAAAAATTCTTTAGGTAATTGACTTTCATTCCAATCTATTAAATAAGATGATAAATTTAAAGCACTATCTATTGTTATATTTACATTATCAGGTAAATTATATTTAGATTTTTTTAATTGGGTAAAAGTTAATAAAGCATAATCTATCTCCCAAGGCATTATGTGATAAGTAATTTTTATATTCATTTTAGTTCATTAAAAACATTTTTAATTCCTTGTTCTAATCCTATAAAAGCTATTGGAAGATCGCTAAAGGTTCCTATGTAATTCTCTCCAGGAAGGGGATCTTCTGTATTTATTGGAACTTTAGTTATTGATAGATTATTTATTTGTTTAGCTATGTTACTTAATGAAACAGTATCATCATATATACAATCTATTTCTTTTTGAAGATCTTTACCCTCTATATAATGCTCAATTATAGAAATTAGATCAGGCATGTATATAAAGTCCATTAACTTATCTTGGTATACTGTTATAGGTTCATTGTTAATAACCTTTCTAATACTGGATTTGATAAATCGAGTATCAGTTTCATTCTCATCAAATACTGCAAATACTCTTAAGGTATAGAAATTATCATATTTGTGAACTAGCTTATTGATAATGCTTTTACTATAACCATATGGAGTATTCGGTAAATACCTTTCAGCTCCTGAACCTATGTTGATTAGTTTTTTAAAGTGATCTTTCTTTGATAGTAAGTTATAGAACATAACTAAATTCCAGAACGATATAGTTTCATCAGGATCTCTAGTATTAGCTACTCCTTTTATAGCAGTATGTATAACAACATCAAAGTATTTATTTTTAAAGAAGTTATCAACAGATTTACTATCAGTTAAATCTAGTTCATCTTTTCCCGGTGCCATTATGTGATATTTTTCCCATAACGAATTTTTAATACTTTTTGCTATGTAACCATTTCCACCTGTAATTAATATTTTCATATTATTTTTCTTTAGCGAAATCGGCAAATTCAACTAAGATAGTATTAATACCATCGGTTCTATTTAGTGCTTTCTCATAAGCAGGAATAATATCTTCAGGTTCAAATAATTCTATAACTTCTATATTACGAGTCATTTGTCTAAATGCCTCTGAAAAATTTCCTTTATGTTGGCATTGAGGATCAACTGGTCTTTCACTTCCTACTGCTACTCTGATAATAACTTTGGGATCTAATTTACCATTAGACATTTCAATAAATTTATCTAAATGGTTAACTATTTGATCGACACCCATTAATAAGAAATTCCATCTAGGATATGTTGAAACGGGTATCATACCTGCTATCGCCATCCCATTAGCTATACCTGATTGAAGATATTCTGCTACTGGTAATTCTAATTTTTTGTTGGCTGGGAGGTGAGACATAGTATCAAACAATCCAGTTCCTTCATATTCAACAGCTTGTCCTATAAATAAAGTTTTAGGGTGCTCTGCTAATAAGCTCATTGCTTTTTTTAATTCTTCAAAGTATTTCATAACTATGTTTTAAAATTGAACTCTCATACCTGCACCAGCATGTGGGTATTTATCGTTTGTATATTGATAATATACTAAATTTTTCTGGAATAGTAAACCTCCTGGGTAATCTGAGTTTAAATAATATGGTTTTTCTCTTTTCCAAATATCCGGTGTAGGGGTGCAAACTGATTTTTTATTGTCTTCTACAACAAATGTAATTGGTAAATCATGATTTAAGCTGTATTTGTATGCTTCATGAAATGCTCCTGTTTCAGCAGACATGTCTCCTACCCAGCACCAAACGTGTTCATTATTACCTTGAATTTTATTGGCTAAAGCAATTCCAGTTGCTATTGAAGGTATCCCTCCAACTATTGAGCTACATATAAATTTATATTCAGGTAAATTAACTACCATAGATTTACCTTGCATTATATTATCTTCTAATACTTCTGCTGGTATTCCTTTGAGTAATCCTTGATAGTGGTTTCTCCAAGTACAACATACCCAATCATTTTCTATATCTATATGATTGAATAATGATATCATTAACTCTTCGTTTCCATGATATAAATGGATAGGGGCTTTTATTTCACCCCTATTAAATGAGTCACCAATTTTAGTTTCGAATTGGATTAGTTTTTCTTTTACCATATAAATTTATTTTTGTAGTAACTTATTATATATTTTAATTCTGTATCAAAATCAACTGATGGTGTCCATCCTAGTGCTCTTAACTTATCATCATTTAAAGCATAACGAACATCCTGTCCTTGTCTTGAATATGATACATCAATGTAATGATAAGGATTTACATCTCCAAAATATTCTTTAAGTATTTTTTCAACGGTTGTTTTATTACTTTGTTCAAAACCACCACAAATATTAAAGATTTCATTTTTAACCCCAGATTCAATTATTGTTATAATAGCATTAGCAGTATCTTGAGCATGCAACCAAGTCCTGATTGGAGTGCCATCATTATGTAATGGTATTTTTTTATCTAATCTTAGATATTTACAAGATTTAGGTATAAGCTTTTCAACATATTGCCCTATCCCATAATTGTTAGTTGGTCTAACTATAATATAAGGAATATTGTATGTTCTACCCCAGGCCGTTACCAACATATCAGCTGCGGCTTTTGTAGCCGAGTATGGGTTAGATGGTTTAAGTAAATCTGTCTCCATATGTTCTCCTTCTTCAATATCACCATATACTTCATCTGTACTAAAATGTAAAAGTATAGGTTTATCTGAATGTTCTCCTCTGTGGTTTTTAATTAATTCTAATAGATTGTGTACTCCATTTATGTTTGAAGATACAAATTCATCACTGTTAGTTATTGAATTACCTACGTGAGTTTCGGCGGCCGTGTTAATTATATAGTCACAATCATAAAGGAATTTTAAATCGTTTATATCGCAGTTAACGAATGAAAAATTATCATATTCGTTAAATTCTGTTAATAAACTTCCATTAGCTGCGTAAGTTATCTTATCAACTCCTTTTACATACCATCCTTTGTTTAGGCATGCTCTTGTTACATAGGATCCTATAAATCCTAAACAACCTGTTACGTAAACTACTTTCATTAAATCATTCCTTGTCTAGTTAAATAATCTTGAATAAGTTGTATTCTAGCTTCTCTAGGTATTCCTGTTACATGCATAAAATACCAATCTTCGGGAATAGGTCTTCCTGTGTAAAGGTAATTAGAAACCATGCAATTCCAACGGTATCCTATATCAAATACAGGGACATTGTTAACTGTGGTATAATAATTAAAATAATCTTGTTCAGCCCATTTTCCTTTATTGATTAGCTTCATATCAAGATCATTATAATTGAATATTTCCTTTTCAGTATTGTCAACTAACATTACATCTATATTATAATATCCCTCAGGTCTTACACCAAATGCATTAAAACAGTCACCCATTAAATCACCGGCATGGTGACCTTTATCTTTAGGTTGATCTATAAAAACCCCAATTTGCCCTTCAGGAACAACATCAAAGATATTAGGAGCATATGGTTGAACTAATACATCTGATCCTACCCAAAGAATTCTATCATATAGTTGAAACAGATCATGAGCATACCATCTATCACAACTAGGAAACCATGTTGCTCCATCATTTTCAAACTTATCTATAATTTTTTGAGTTGATTCTCTCATTATTAGAAGATCAAGATTATGATTTTCACAATATCTTTCTAAAAATGGATATGTTAATGAAGTAAGTTCAGTTTGGTTAGTTGAGTACGTTAGTACTAGATTTTTTTTCTTCATATTATTTGTTAAAGAATTTATCTACAATTGTTTCTATATAATCAATTTGTTCTAAAGTAATTACAGGTGAACATCCTAAGAAAAATGTATCAGTTGTTACTTTTCTTGATACTGGGTATTTTTCAATTACTTCTTTTGAATCGATTAAGTGAGAGTATCCAGGTTGTAACATAATGTTACCTGCAAAGTAAGGTCTTGTTTGAATTTTATTTTTTTCTAAGTACTGACAAAATTCAGCTCTTGTAAAATCCATTCCATCTCTAACTGTTAATGCTACCGCAAACCAGTCTGGGTCTGATTTATCTGTTGCTTTAGGTAATATGAATTTATCTTCATATTTTTTAAAGATATCAACAATTGCTTTATGATTTCTTCTTCTTAATACTCCAATCTCTTCTAATTTACCTAATTGAACATTACCCATTGCTGCTTGTAATTCAGTTGGTTTTAAATTATAACCAATTTCTTCATAAGTGTATTTATGATCAAATATTTCATTAGGAAGACTTGGTAACCAGTTACTAAATCTAATTCCACATGAACCACATTCTAAAGCATTTGCTTTACCTTGACAATAACATCCTCTACCCCAATCTCTAAAACTTCTTAATATTTTTTCTAATTGAGGATCACTACATGCTACAAATCCTCCTTCACCCATTGTAATATGGTGTGCCGGATAGAATGAACATGAAGCCATTTTACCAAATGAACCTAACATTTTACCATCATAAGTTGTTCCTAATGCGTCACAACAGTCTTCTAATAAGATTAAGTCATATTTGTTTATAATTTCCATTAATCGATCCATGTTAGGTGGATTACCTAATACGTGAGCGAATGTAATAATTTTAGCATCTGGATGATCAATACATGCTTGTTCTACTTGATCTAAATCTAGGTTTAAAGATTCTAATTCAATATCAACAAATATAGGTGTAAAGCCTACTTGAATAGCAGGACTAAGTGTTGCTGGGAATCCAGCTATTGGAGTGATTACTTTTGTACCTTTAGGTAAGTTCATTCCTCTTTTAGACGTTAAAGCTAACATCATTAATAAATTAGCACTTGATCCACTGTTAACAATAACTCCGGTTTTATGTCCTAATTTTTTGGGAAAACGTCTTTCGAACATTGCTCCTTCTTTTCCTAAAACTAACCAACCTTCAAGCATAGTTCTAACAACGGCTTGTGCTTCTTGACCATCAAAATAAGGTCCGGCATATTGAACTAAGTCCTCACCTGCTACCCATTTCTTTTCACTGTCTTTGTTTGTAATGTACTCTTGTACTAGATTTAAAATATTATCCATAACTAATTTTTATAAGGTATCGTAGTAATTATTTTGTCTTTCTTGTCTGTCAATTGTTTTTGGATGGTATAAAGCATAATCCTCTTCTAACGGTAAAACAGTATATGATTTAAAACCTTCTAACCTTTCATGAACTTTATTTATCCATTTAACATCAGATGAATTTCTAAATATTCTCCATTGAAGATCAGGCCAATTAACCCATCCTTGTTCAGTTACTTCCCATCTCCATTTTATAAGATGTTCACGTGTTAATCCTTCTACAGTATTAACTCTAGGAACTAATAATACATCCAATCCTGGATTTGATTCTAGGATATCTGGTAGGGTTTGGATAAGGGTTTGATTTGGTATTTCATCAGCATCTATTTGAAAGATATAATCTCCTTCACAATGTGATGTTAAGTTATTCTTAAATGCTCCAAAGTTGCCATTTAAGGCATAGCTAACAAATTTAATCTTATCTTCAAAGATTAATTCATTTAAGTAGTTCTGTACTGCTACAGTTTCCATTGACGGATTAGTTAGTTCATCTTGCTGTACTACTATCTCATCTTCTTTACGTTTGTGTGAAAGGAGGAAATTCACTAAACGTTTAATCTCCTCCAATTCATTACAAACTGTTATTGCATAACTTATTTTCATTATTTTACAATGCGTTTAATCGTGTAACTGCTAAAGCATATGATTCTTTTGGGAAATATTCTATACCCGATAAATCAACTTTGTGTGTTTGATTTTTAGGAAATTTAGATTTTTCCTCATCTTTAATAGGTGTTAATGGTGCCACTGACCACCCCCAAGTATCTTTGTTAGAACCATTAGGAAATAATATTCCTTTCCCAGGCACATTGATTGTACTAGGATACCAGACAAATTCATTTTCATCTATAAATTCTAAATCTTTGATTAATTCAGGTAATACCTCTCTAGATGATTTTACAAAGTCACTATCTTTAACCATATGTGAAGTACTTCCATAACCACAATTAAAACACATCCATTGTATAAATTGAGGGTTGTGGTATTCATAACACATTTCGGCATCACAATGAGCACATTTTACTAAGTTATCTTCCATTTTATTTTATTTTTGTCAGTTTTGGTAATTTAAGTTCAACATGTTTAGGAAATTCCGGTACATATTTAACTAATGTTTCATTTAAAGCCTCAGTCATTTTATCTAATGAGAAATTTTGTTTATTTCTAAAAGCAAGACGTTTTGCTTTTTCCTGGTAATCTTTATACTTATCAAATACATCCGTAAAAGCATGTCCTACTTGATTATCATCTGGTCTAAACCATTGGCTATCAGATAATATAACATTAGGTACATGAGCACTTGGGTGAACTTGTTGTAATGTTCCTCCAACTAAACCTGCGAATTCTGAAGGTAAGAAATCAATATGACCACTCCAACCAGAAGCAATGATAGGTTTTCCAACAACACTAAATTCTAATAATGGTCGTCCAAATCCTTCACCTTTTGTGAGATTAACCATTGCCTTTACTTTTGGGTGATTGTATATGGCATTTATTTCACTGTCGCTCAAATCGCCGTGTATTAAGTAAATATTAGGCAATTTGCTACCAGCTACTGTTTTTCTAACATCATCTATCTTTTTTAAGATTCTATCTCTATCTAAAATAGAAGTTGCACCTTGAGATACTTTTAAGATCAAAGCAGGTTTGGTTTTTTTATTTTTAAATACTTCTAAAAATGCTTTAATTGTATATCCAACATTTTTTCTATCTTCTCCAAACTCTCCTGGAAGCCAATGTCCTACAAATAAGTAACAGAAATCTTCAGGGATTGTGTTTAAATCGTTACACACATCATAATTTGGTTTTTCTGTAGTCTTAAAGTATTTACTTAAATCAGCTCCTTCAAATAATATTTCTATTGGTGTTTTTAATTCAACAGCTCCAATTGGTTGCCCTGCTTGGTTTCGTTGTTCAAACTTACTTGCTTGGAATACTTTTTTAGAATGGTCTGATGAAGTTAGTATAAGATTCATTCGATTACATCCTTCAATCCAACTAGGATCACAAACTGTAGTTTCAATACCTGCTGTTACTCCAATATTAAATTTTCCTACTGGTTGGAATTCATTTGGTACTGTAATTTGAATCCAAATTTCAGGTTGTGACGGTAGATTCATGGTTAACGCCCCAGCAATTCTATCTTTTAGATCTTTTTCCTCAGGAATGTCTTCATTTAATGCGCCGAATGGAGTTTGTCCCCATCTTTGAGATAAAATTCTAATATCCCATTCTTCACCTTTAGAGGCAATAAGTGACTTTACAAAATCACGTGATCTAGCTCCATATCCACTAAATGTGTCAATAGGACAGCTTACTATACAAATTGGTTTACTCATAACGAAATTACAGTTTTATTTTGTTTTGCAGATAATTCTTCTATTTTGATAAAATCATGAGATTTTCTTGGCACCCAAGTATCAAATGTTTGATCAATGTATTTAATAACATTTTTACCCATATTAGTTGAAGTCATCATAGCTTCATCGGATAAAGTCCACTCACGTGCGGATTTTCCTAAACGTTTGCGCTTTTCTGGGGATAAATTATAAATAGCTGTAATTTGGTCGGCCGCATCTCTAAAATCTGCTCTATCATCAAATATATAAGGTGTTGGTACTGAACCAATTAAGCTCATATTGCTAGGGAATACTGGGAAGGCCCATTCGCCACATTCTTTATATACTCCAAAATGATTCGATCCAAACTCTTCTGTAAATTTAATCCAATCTCCATTTTCATCTTCAAAACGCATTTGATCCTGCATACCACCTGTTACGTTAGCTATAATAGGTTTACCACACATCATAGCTTCAGTTAAAGATAATCCCCAACCTTCATTTGATGAAATTAATATTCCAGCGTCAGCACAGTTGTATAATAAATTCATTTGTTCAGGAATAAATCTGTTTAATCCTGTAAGAAACACATTTGGTGGTGTTTTACCCCAGATCATTTCGATTACTGCTGGTAAATCTGTACCATTTTCATCTACTGGTTGGGTATGAGCGATAAAGGCTACTTTATCTTTTTTATCTTCAGGAAGACCATCAACAAATAATT
The DNA here is from genome assembly GCA_032273045.1 of Chloridella minuta. Lineage (NCBI taxonomy): Eukaryota > Xanthophyceae > Mischococcales > Pleurochloridaceae > Chloridella > Chloridella minuta. The sequence goes on along the minus strand of JAUKPQ010106656.1, from coordinate 60,248 downwards.
TCCAAGCTAATAAAGTATCAGGGAATGATTTACGTCTGATGTTTCTTGAATTAAACATTAATACAAATTCGTATTCTTTATTTCCAAATAAGGTCTTTTTAAATTCTTGAAGTTCACCCCATTTTTCATCTCCTTCATTAATAGGGAAAAATACATTTTCATTAATACCATGAGGAACATACCCTATTACTTTGTCTTTAGCTGCTTCTCCTAGTACTGATTTATTAATGTTTTCAGTTTGTTTTGAAATAGCCATTAATAAGTCACATGATTCATAATATCCTTTATTATATAATGGATAAGGTAATGAATCCCAAATATTAAGATATAAAATAGGAACCTGTGAGCGTATTTCTCTTTCATGCATCCATAACCATTCCCAATAACGAGGATCAGTAAATAGCATGATTGCGTCTGGTTTTTCTGTTTTTAGAAGATCTCTAACTCTTTCAATAGTACCATATCCTGAAGATGGGTAAAGGATAACATTTGCATCTGTAATTTGAGCAAAATTATTAGAATCTCCACTTAGATCTAATTTTTTACCTTCGTCTGGGTTTTGGATGGTTGCTCCTAGGTTTACCCAATTGTAGTGATGGCATGTTCCTAATACAATTTCTCGAGCCATAGTTGCTATTCCAGAAGTAGTTCTAATGTCATCGGATAATAGCAGGATTTTTTTCCGCTTTTCTTGCGGGATGTAATTTTCTTTCATAACAAATTTTAAAGGATATTAAAGACTACCACTCAACACTAGTTCAGTGTGATTGTGTAATTGTTTGCGAAATTCATCATTGTTTAGATAAAGATGCATTGCGCGGTTTGTAAGTTTTTGTAAATTAAATTTGTTTTTAATACTAGCGACTTTGAATTCGTCGAATAATTCTTCGTGTACTTTTACACTTGTAAGAATAAGTTTTTCATTTTTACTTGCCATAATTATATATTTGGATATAAATATATGTGAATTTATAAAGAATTAACCTTATTGCAGAGAGAAGGTTTATCGTTAAATTGACACCATTTACATAATGAACTTACAATTTTTGTAAATTCTTTTTCTTGTGGTTTACCTTCTGTATTAAAGCAATCTTCAATAAATGTACGAAAAGCTTCTGTAGCATTCAAACGTTTTCTTGTTCCTGACGGAGGGATGAATTCTTGGATTCTAGGGATAGGGTATTCACTTTCTTCCCATATTTTTCTTTTTACAATGAAAAATTCAACTTCTATTTGATCTACGTCCCAATTGAATATTTTACTAAAGTATGATTTATAAAGTAGGATTTGAGATGTTTTAGTTTCATCTTTTTTATCTTGATCTTTCCATCCACGAGTTGAAGTTTTTATATCATAAATGTATAATTTTTCTGTATTCTCGTTGTAGAATATAAGATCAATGAATCCTTTAAATTTTACATTAGGGTAATTTTCGTGTGGTGCATATGATAGAGGAAATTCTATTCCTATCAAATGTGTCTTACGAGTTGAAAAATATCCTCCTTTTTTCTTTTTGAAGTATTCTAATATGGTTTTACCATCTTCAAAAAATTCATTCATTTCCTCAGGATTAGAAAAATGAACTTGTTTATTTTGTTCAAAACCTTTCTTATATTCTTCTTTAAGAGTATCTTCAAATAATTGAACTATATCTTCCCTATCAGCAGCTGCTCCACTTTGTTCATACATTACTTTTAAATAATGTTGAAGAGCAGTGTGTATTGATGTTCCAAATATTAAATGAATACTTGGTGGATTTTTAAGTTTGTCTACGTTTTGAAGTTTCCACTTATGAGGACATTGTTTCCAAGTTGAAAATTGGGAATAAGATACAATTTTATCCGTTTCCCAATTAATCTCCTCAGCTTTATGCTCCAGTAGAGGCTTTAGATGCTTTGGTACCTTTTTCATTTAATAATTTTTGTATTTCGTCCTCATTCATCCCTCTACTAGTTAAGATATTTTTTATTTCGTCTTCACTTAGTATGTGTAGATAAGATTTTATCTCTCTTGTTGATACTTGATAATGATTAGATAATATGTTAACTAGATCATTATTTACTTTAGCTTTACTTGACTTAATGTATTTGGCAAATATCTTATTTTCAGGTAAGTAACTACAATATATAGTATAAATTTGCTCAGGTGTTAATAGCCAGAATTTTTGTAAATAATTAGCTAATTCAATATAAGGTTCATGCATTGATATAACTTTGTGAAGCATGTAGACATTAAAACTTTCTTTGTCTTCGTCACTAAAGGTATGCCAAGGATCCCTTATATAGGTTACCTGTTTCATCCAATCAAATATAGTCATTTTTATTTATCTTTAGGCATAAATTCTACATTCACATGTCCACATTTAGCACATGAAAATACTGGTATAGGCATGAGAGCATCTTGAGAAGTACCTGTTACAAATCTAGAGATTTTACGGAGCAATACTCCTTCTTGAAATACCTCATGTCCACATTCTTCACAAGCAATAGATGTTGTGTCTTTTAAAGCCACATTCATGTTTAGTTCTTTCTGGTTCATTTTATTTAATTTTTAATAGTTGGGATATAAAAGCCATAAAGTTTAATTCTTTATCAGCTATTGAATTATTTTGCCACATATATTGAGCTGAATGTATAGCTACATCGGGAGGTGATGAAGTATATTCGGTTGCTCGCTCATATAATCCCGTAAATAACGGTATAAAATCGTTGATATCTTCATCAACTATTGCTTGTCGTATGTCTGTCCAAACATTTTTAGGTCGTGCTTTTAACAGCAGTATAATTGTATTTAATACATCTTCAACATTAGCAATTAATGCACCCGGATTTAAACTAGAGGCATCATCAATAGATTGTTGAGCAACATTAATAATTTTTCTAATATCAGGATAATAAGTTTTAATTATTCCCGCTAATGCAGGTAATTCATAAGTTACTCCTTCTTGATCTAAAATACCGGCAACATGTTTAGCTACTTCACCTTTTGTAGGTGGTTCAATATGAAATGTTTGACATCTACTTTTTAAAGGATCAATTATACGTTCAGCATAGTTTGCTGTTAGTATAAATCGAGTTTTATCAGAGTATGTTTCCATAACATTACGTAAAGCAGCTTGTGCTTGTGGTGTAATGTAATCGGCTTCATCTAGAATAACAACCTTTATAGGATTAAAACTATTTACAGAAGCAAAATCAACAATCTTTTCTCTAATAGTATCTATACCTCTTTCATCAGATGCATTAATATACATCAAATCACATTTGATATTTTTAGTAATTAATTTAGCTAGGGTAGTTTTACCTGTACCTGCTTTACCATAAAATAATAAGTGAGGAATATCATTATTAGTAATACATTTAGAAATGAAGGCTTTTATGCCCTCATTTCCAACGTATTGTTCTAAAGTTTGTGATCTATATTTCTCAACCCATAAGCTGTTGTTGATCATCTTTATCTTTTTTAGGTTCATCATAAATTACACACTCTGTTAACAGTATAGTTCCGGCAACAGATACAGCATTTGCTAACGCTGTGCGTACTACTTTCATTGGATCTATAATACCAGCTTCGAACATATCTGTTACTGTTTCTGTTTTTATATCATATCCAAATGTACGACCTTTTTCTGGATTATCCTCTCTAGCTTTGCGAAGAGCGAAAATAATTTCACCTGTGGTTTCAATACCAGCATTTGTAAGAATTTTCAAGAATGGAGCACCACAAGCAGCATAAGCAATTCTTTTACCTAAGTTAAAGTCACCTCCGTCTGTTTTAGTTTGAGTAATTCCTTCTCTAGCTTCTAATAAAGCAATACCTCCACCAGGTAATAATCCTTCTTCTAAAGCAGCTTTTGTTGCTTGAAGAGCATCATCGATACGGTCTTTTTTCTCTTTAATTTCAGTTTCAGTAGCACCACCAATATTGATTACAGCTACACCACCTACTAATTTACCTAAACGCTCTTGTAAATGTTCTTTTTCGAATGCTGAAGTAGCTTTTCCGATTTGTTCTTTTAATTCACTTACACGCTCTTGAACAGCTGTTTCTTCACCTCTACCATCTACAATTGTAGTAGTATCTTTAGTTACAGTTACAACTCTAGAAGTACCAAACCAATCAGAATTAAATCTGTCTAATTTCATACCTTTTTCAGGTGATACTACAGTTCCACCTGTTACAGTAGCAATATCTTCTAAAACAGCAGCACGTCTATCTCCAAAATCAGGAGCTTTAACAGCAACTACTTTTAACATACCTCTCATTTTATTTACGATTAACGTAGATAAAGCTTCACCATCAATATCTTCAGCGATAATTAATAATGAACTGTCTGTTTGAGAAGCACCTTCAAGAATTGGAAGTAATTCTTTAACTGACACTAAACGTCCATTATAAATTAAGATTACTGGGTCTTGTAATGTAGCTGACATTGAGTTGTTGTCTGTTACAAAGTACATAGATTTGTATCCTCTGTCGAATTGGATACCTTCAACTGTTTCTAGTGATGTTTCTCCTGTTTTAGATTCTTCAACAGTTACAACACCATCTTGTCCTACCAATTCCATTGCTTCAGCAACTAATGCTCCAATTTCGTCATCATTGTTAGCAGAAATAGTAGCTACTTGTTTAATTTGTTCAGGAGAACTAATTTCACGTTTAATTTGTTTTAAACCTGCTAATACCTCAGCAGCTCCCGCTTCAATACCTTTTTTTACTAACACAACATTAGTATTGGTGTTGATACTGCTAAATGCTTTTTGAATTAATTCATTAGCTAATACAGTTGATGTAGTAGTACCATCTCCTGCTTTATCAGCAGTTTTGATAGATGCTTGTTTTACTGTTTGTGCTCCCATATTTTCAATAGGATCTTCAAGCTTTTTAAGCTCTTTAGCTACAGTTACACCATCTTTTGTACTACGTACACTTCCATATTCGTCAAGGAATAATACATTTCGTCCGTATGGACCTAAGGTAGAACCAACAGCATCTGCTACGGTTTTAATACCCTTTGCTAATTTCTCTTTAGCGTCTTGATTAAAGGCTGTTTTCATATTTAGTTTTGTTCTTCAATTAATCCTAATACTGTAGCTTCAGATGTTGCTAAGTATTCTATTCCATCCCATTCTAATTTAGTTATTCCTACTTGAGGTAATAACACTCTGTCTCCTACTTTAAAAGACATAGGAACTCTTGCTGTTCCTGCTTCATTCCATTTTCCTGGTCCTACATCAATAATTGTTCCAATTATTGCTTTTTCTTGTGTTAAATCGGGAATAATAAATTTCCCATGCATACGGTCATTTTTTTCGTCTGCCTGTACAATTATGGCATCCCATACGGCTTTAATCATTTTCTTCTTGTTTTTGGTTAATATTATCTTCTATAATTTGGGCCTCTTCTATACGTTCACAGAAGTACATTCGGCCATCTTTTTTAAATGTTTTGTGGTCTACAGACATTTCATTCCATAAACTTGCAAATCGTTCATATAATTCATTAGTTGTTCTTTTTATTAAGAATAACTCATCCTGTACTTTAATCATTTGTTCCATTACGTATTTCTTAATTCAGGTAAATAATAAGTTGATTTTCCAGTTTCTGTAGTAAATTCTAATTTAAGTAATCCTTTCATACTAATAGCTCCTTTAGCTTCTATAATGTCATTTTTATTAGCATTAAGGATTTCTTTAATATGGGCTGAATTAAAAGGTAAAATATTAGAGTGAGATTCATCGTATGAAGCATCACAAGTAAATTCTATTTTATTAGAATGTGATGTTGGTTCGCCAAGTATAAATTTTACTTGCTTATTCCCATCTTCATGTATTGTATTAGATACTCGACAAATATCTTTAGTATTTGATCCCAATGCACTTTTTGCTTTAGAGAATCTAGTTATAAATTCAGCATCAATAGTAAACGTAGTTTCATACTCAGGTTCATCTATTAAAGGTGAAGGAGCAATAACATAAGGATCAGCTAATGAATATTGAAGTGAGAAATTAGAATCTTCAATTAATAATTTTGTAGGTGTTTTAAACTGTTGCTCAATAGTAATCAGAATATCCATATCTAAGATACTCAACAATTTTAATAAAGCACTAGTGTTAAATATACCCAACACACCATCAGTTAATTCAATATCACACTCGATATGACCTACTAAGTCTTGATGAGGAGATACAAAATTGATATGAAGTTTTTTATTAGATACATTCCATTTAACTCCTTCAACAATACCACCAAGGTAGTATTTTTCAATATTTTCTACTAAGTTTAATTTTTTAATCATATTGTAAATATAATAATGGTTTTTGAATTATCCAAATTTAAAGAATTTATTTATGTTGTTGTTGAATATAGGTTTACCCCATTTTAAATCTTCATAAATAGTTTCTAATTTATTTTTTATAACAGAATCAAAGATTTTAGTTTTATCTAAGTATTTTTCTATAAATTCTGTAATGAATGGGGGGTCGTTATATCCATTAAATCCTATTACTTCTATTTTATATGGATTATCTTTTAAATAGGCAATAAACATTTTATCTCCAATTTGAAATGTATTGAATTGTTTATCTAGTTTTTTAAATTTAAGTAAATCATTATAATATATAGCTGATTTAGTATTGATTGGACATTTGGTTTCAAGCTTAGAGAATATTTCACCTGAACGAGGAGATGAAGCAATATACCCACTTACATTCTTTAATCCTGTAGGTTTTAATAATGATCTCCAATCTACAGTGTCTATACTTTCTCTAAATGCTAATATTTGTTTGTCTATTTCAGGTTTAGGTTTACCAAACATAATGTCCTGGAGTAGTTGTTTAGCAAAATTTCTAAAGTAAGGTGGGAAATTTGATTTCATTAAGTCTAAACCTTTGATATCTAATTCCTCAACCGGAACACCTTCTTTATTTACAATGAATTGAGCATAGCGTCTTTTACCTGCAAAATAACCTCGTTCAAGTACAACTTCTTGCTTTAGGTCAAAATAATGCTCTCTATCGTGAAGATTAAACAATTCAACTACTAACCCATGCAAATTATTATTTGCAATTTGTTGTACTTCAGTAGCAATTTCTAAAACATATTTAACTGTTTCTTCTCTATTGTTTAAATCTAAATCAGGATATCTTTGTCTAAGTAAATCTTTAACCTGAATGAAAAGTGAATCAGTATCGGATGTTACAATATAATCTATACCTTCAGTATTAACTTGGTTATTCATCCAGTTATTTACATGTTTGATAGATTCCTGGATTAAGCGTTGTCCTGTTAATGTAATGGCTTTAGATATAAATTTGTGGCCATCTGTGTATCTCCAACCGTTAATAGCATAACAGCCGTAAACATCATTTAATTTAATTTTATAGGCATGTTGTCTTCTGTTGTAAAAGTCCCCTAATATTGGATCTTTTTTAACTTTAAAGGCATCCTTCATTAACTTTTTATATTCACTTCTCTTATTAAACCAATCAGTTAATATTTCACATACTACACTTTCTTTAGTTTTACTAAATATAACACCCGGAGCAGATATAATCCAATTTTCTTGCTCAATCAATTCAATAATTTTTCCTACTTTTACTGTAGAACGAACTACTCCTCGATTAGCATTGATTCGTTCAATAGTAATATCCATTTCAGGATTAAGTAGTTTTAATTCTTTAAGAGACCATTGATTATCATATTTGTCTCTATTTACAATACGTCCTATTAAAGTTTCAATACCTATGTTTAAAGAGCGAATAATTGAGGGATACAATGAGGTAAAATCTAAGTCAATAACCCATTCGTATAATCCAGGGGTTGGATCTTTTAAATAACCACCAGCATATTCTTCCTTAATATCTCTTAATGAAGGATTATATGTTGTAGGTTTATTTGGTGAAACTATACCTTTACGCTTTAAATAAGTTAAAATAGCACCTTCATTTAACATAGTTGACATATAGATTTGATCATATGGAACATGACATAAATGGCATACTGTAACTGTTAAGTCAATGAATTTAAGTTTTTTCTCTAATTCAATAATAATTTCAACATCTCGAATATTATAATCTATAAATTTTTGAACATCTTCTTTAAATAATTTATCCAAAGATCCTAAATATTCAAGTTTACCTAAATTAACATATTTTTCACCTATATTCCCTAAAGCATAAGATGGTTCTTGAGTCGTTACATATTTTTTAAACAGTAACATATAATCAAGATGATTTAAACCTGCTATAGTAGTGGTTTTAACTCCTAAGAATTCATTATCATCTACTTGTTTTAACGGCGATAAACGCACGGCCTCTTCTTTTCCCAACACCTTGGCGATTCTATGATATAAGTACGGTATATCGAAGAATTCGCTGTTCCAACCGGATATAATTGTTGGGTCTAACTCTTCCCATTTGTTAAGGAATTGGGCTAATAAATCTTTTTCAGATGAACAAGGGATAATAATTTTAAATTCTGTTTCAGATAAAGACATTTCTTGAGCTTCATCTAAAATATAACAGTAATAAGTTGTAGAATTGTTATCATAAACAGCAATAGCAGTTATTTTACCTTGAGGGTTTCGAACACTGTCTTGAGTAAGTGCTCCTGCTATTTCACACTCAATATCTAAGTAAACTATGTTTTGGTATGATGGTACATCATCTGATTCATAATAAGTGTCTACTAAGATACGAGTAAATTTATCCACATCGCTTTCATAAGCATTAGGATCTTTATAACCATACTGTTTAGTTGGGGTTACTCTATGACCTTCTAAAGTTTCATATTCACCTCCTTCGTTAGCAACATAACAAGTAGGACGGTATTGGAATTCAACCCATCCTCTCTTGTCATCTCTTAAATGATATTGCTTTGCGCTTCTATTGTAATAAATTGCTTGATACATAACCTTTTAAATATACGAATTATTTTTTTAATTTTCACGTCTTTCTTCAGGCTTATAATAGACTATTCTATTATGCCATACTGGGGAAGCTAGTAATACTGCTGGTTTGATATTTCCTTTAACTGTTTCTTGGAACATATAGCTCATCCAGGTTTGTTCATATGGATGTTCCCATTCTACATCTAAAAACATTTTTCTATTACCAGCTTTATTTACAATCATAGGCCAGTTACAGTAATAAATTTCTCCCGAAATATACGAAACTCCATTGTGGACTTCTATTCTATCAAATTTGGTTCTTGGAGCATATGGATCTATACCTGATACAGGTAACTGATCATAGTCTGGCCACATAAAGCTTCTAAAAGATTGAGGTACATTATACCAAGATACTTGGATATTATTATCCATGTACACTTCGGTAAATGATAATTTTAAGAAGTCAAATTCTTCTTTAGCCATTATTTCATGAACATACTTATATAGATTAGGAATATGATTTTTAAATCCATTTCTACATGAGCCCGTATCACTTGCAGGATTTAATCCCATATCATCTTCAAAGAAGAAATAATAATCACTATCAGATTCATCAAAGTGTTTAGCAGCAAATAATCTTCCACCGTTTATTCCTATATTTCCTTCTAATGAAATATATTCAAATCCATATTGATGAGCAATTAATTGATTATCTTCTTTTGCTGCTTCATCAGTTGAATTGTCTAACAATATTTTTCTAGGTTTTTCAAGCCAGTCAGATGAATTAGCTTCCCAAGTAGCTAAAGTATGCTCAATTTGTTCTGGGAAGTTAAAGGTAAGCATGTAAAGCGATGTTTTAGTTTTATGAGGAGTATAAACTCCTTTAGGTAAAACATGAGCACGAGTGCTAGTATTTTCTAATTCTACATTATCATCTAATAATGCTTGAGTAAATTTTATAATTAAACCGTTCCCATCTAAAGCATAACGTCTATAAATGTGAGGTTCTAAATGGGCCATTATACTAAAGATACTTTCTTCAGTACCCATATAACCAGAATTTAATGTATCTTGAAGTAGTGTGTAATAGGTTCCATTAGCTTGAGAAAGAAAGTCTTTATGTCCTCCAAATAATCCACCTCTACAAACATATTTTACTTCTTCACGAGCATATTTGTTTATAGCTTTAAAATCAAACCCATGGATTTCATCAGTTGCCTCATAAGGGTAACTTAAAAATAAGAATGTATTTAAGTATGGAGTAATTTTATCTAGGCATTTATCTGAGCTGAAATGTTTATCATATACGGTATTGCTAATTCCTGCGTCTAGCCAAAGAAAATAATCCGTGTTAAATACATTCATAACTTTAGCATCGTGAAGCATAAACATTTTTGACTGTACAATTGGATTATACCACTCATTAGATGCTTGAGGACTATTAGGTAACCACCCATGTTCTCCAGTTTGGTTTAACCATTCAGAGCTAGTTCTGATTTCTTGGGTTTTATCCCAAAAGGGAGCATAAAGATTATTTTTAACATCATCTAATTCAAATACCCTAACATGAGTATTTTCTCTAGAACGTTTTTCCCAAACTAAATACTCTAACTCTTTAGGAACATATATAAACATCTTCATAGGAATATCTAGGAAGTTTTTAAAATGTTCAATATAGTGATTAAAATCTCTACCTACTCGACTTATATTCCAAAGCCCAGTAACTAATGTTATATCGTTATTTGTTATATCTAATTGTGGTGTTGTTAGATATTCTATTAATTTATTTTTTTCATCTGAATTTAAGATGTTTAATTGAGATTTAATACTCTCTAAATTAGGAGCAGCATCTTCTGTTTTTATAACTATACCCATTTTTAATTTTTAATAATGTAAATATTTTCTAGAACTAACCCATCCATTTGAGTTTCTTGTAATATTTTAAAAGCATCTTTTATTGTTGACAAAATTGGCTTCCCATCAACATTAAAAGAGGTATTTAATAAAACTCCAATACCTGTTATACTTTCAAATTCAGTTAACAAATCATATAACCATTCATTTTGTTCTCTAGTTACTGTTTGAACACGAGCTGTGTTATCTACATGTGTAATAGCTGCTAATTTTTCTCTCCATTCTGGTTTTACTGTAGGGCAAAAACTCATCCATCTGGATTCACCTTCCCATTCAAAATATTTAGATACATCTTCTAAACGTACAACAGGAGCAAATGGACGATACCATTCTCTATGTTTTACTTTAGCATTTAAAGTATCTTTCATTTCAGGTATTGATGGGTTACAAAGTATACTTCTGTTCCCTAATGCTCTAGCTCCATGCTCCGCTCTACCTCGAGCAACTCCTATAATTTTTCCAGATGCTATATCTTGAGCTAATTGAGGAATTTTAAGCATATGAGAAGTAAATGCAGTAGGAGGATTTTGTACGTAATGAGATAACGAATCTATATCTAATAATTCTAATCCGGAATAAGTAATATCAACTTGATTTTGAGGTTTAATTTGATCTAACATTAATCCTAAAGCAAGACCACAATCATTTGGATTTGGTCCAATGAATATATCTTTTTTAAATTCTTCTTTTAATCGAGTATTAAGAATAATATTCAACCCACAACCTCCTGTTACACATATAGGTAAATCAGGAAATAAATCAAAATAAGGTTCGGCTACTTCAAGGAAACAATCTTCAAAAGCTCTTTGTGATGTAGTAGCTATGTCATAGGCTAATTCTCCTTCAAACCTATTAATAGGGTCGAATATAACTCCTATTTGATCACCTAAAACTTTTAACTTTGGCTCATAATCCCAATGCCCCTCAGGTCCCCAATTTCCAAAATGAGTACCGTCAGGATTGCTTTTATAAAATTCTATAAAATAAGGTAACCATTCTTCTCTTACTTTACCATAAGAGGCTAACCCCATTATTTTTCCAGGATAAACCAAGTTTCCAATGTTTAATGGTTCTTGTTTAATATCTTTTAAATAATGTCCAAAGATCATATAAGGAAATCCTAAATCATAATGTATATGAGGATTATTTAAAACTGGATTTAAAATAGTTTCTAAAAGTTGTACTGAATTTTCTCTGGTTCCGTGATAAATGTTGAATTTTCCATCGTTTCCCCCTCCATCAAATGAAAATATTAAAGCTTCTTGATATGGAGACTGGTAGAAAGTGCTAGCAGCATGAGAACGATGGTGTAATCCTGGAATGTAGTTTTTAGCCGGGATATATTTTTCCATGTTATAGATTTGATGATCCATTATAACATCGGAATTGGCAACATAGCAGTTTTCAAATTCTGTTATATTGAATTTTTTCATTATATATTGAGGAATATACTCAGCAAAGAATAATAATTCATCAATTTTAGGACACATATATTGAGCTAACCCGCTGTTTTTATAGTTTAGAAATCTTTCAACTTCTAATACTAATAAGATTTCTCCTTTATCTTCAACAACATATGCTGCATTATGTGAACCGTAAAAGCTAATATTGGCCATTTATTTTAATTTATTAAAGTCTAATAATTTTTTTAGTATGTTTACATGAGCATTCATAGTAGCATTTTCTTCATACCATTTCCTTCCATTTTCTGAGAGAAATTTAACTAATTCAGGGTCTTTTTTTAGATCTTCAAAACGTTCTATGTAAGCGTCTCCAACATCTTTCCAATTACCTAAATCATCACATTTAAGAGCAGCATAATGATAATCAGGAATTAATTCATTATGAAACTTTACATTTAACTTAGGTCGAATTAATGCACTTTGTAATCCCATTATATCAAATGTACGACAGGATACTTCAGCAGCCCCATTTATGTCTATATTAATTGAATAAGGAGCAATTTCATCTATAAAAGTTTCAGGTGATACTTTATAATCATCTATGTAAATTCTCTTTTCGTTTTCTGCTAGATATTCCCTTATCCCATATTTAGTTCCTCTAAAAAATAATCTTTCAGGAGTAATTTTAGGATTTCTAAATACTTCTTCTATTCTTGCCTCAGTTTGTCTATAAAGAGACATATATGATGTTGGGGTGTACGGAGTAATTATAGAGGTAAAATCTATCTCATTAGCTTGTACTCCATCGCTAGTAAAAATCTCTACACAGTTTTCTAAATCCCAGAAAGTGCCATGGTTTACTTCTCTTAATTTATCCCAATATGAAATTAAAAAATACTTTTTAGTATCTGGGTTTTCAATAATAAGAAAGAAATGAGTGAACTTACAAGCAGGGCAATGGTAGGGATTTGTCCCTACCTCACCGTGCCAATTTAAAGAATAAGTATTTATAGCTTTAACTTCTATTTCAGGATGAGTTTCTTTACATAATTTATACAACTTAGCCGAAGTGATTAAGTGGGTATAATTAGAAGTAGGAAGTAATTGTTCTCCTTCTACATCATAAAAAGGCCATTCAAAATAGAAATTTAATCTCATTTTTTATAGTTAACTTGCTCTTCAATTCGTTCTACCCATCCTTGAGATTTACTATGTGCCCAAATTACCCAACGAGAAGGGATAGTTTCTGTTAAGAAGAATTTTTCTTCATTATACCAATCGCCTGGGGAGTTTAATATGTTTTGGATTTGGTGTTCTTGATAGTCTTCTCTCCATACTTCTTTTCCGTTTTCATCATCAAAAGCACAAACCCAAAAATCATAATCATCATGTTTAAATGTAGATTTGCTAAATTGGATTAATTGATAAAATGAAAACATAAATGAGTTTTCCCATTCTTGATCATCTAAATAATATGGGTTAGGAGGATAATTATTGTCCAAGGTATATTTTTGTACTGAGCGTCTTTTAAAATGAATACCAGCATACTTTTCATAGTCTCTTAAAGTACGTTCTGTTCCTAAACCATATTCACCTAAATCAAATCCATTATCTTCAGTTTGAAGTAATTGTCTAATTTTAGCTCTAGCAATATCTTGTTGAGTCCACCAATCTTCACCTCGTTTACTTTGATCATCCCATACTAATTTACCACTACGCTCTTCTCTCATAGTAGCATGCCATATAACTAACTTATGAGGGTGGAACATATCATAACCGTGAGTATAAGAACGTACAGTTAAATTTAATTCTTCACCACTAAAGAAAATATCAGCATCATGTAAAACAGTTTTAGCCCAATGTCCATCAGCAAAACAGAAATGTCCTGATAAAAATCTTGATGGAGGTGGTTCAGTCATATTTTGCCATCCATGTAATAATGAAGGGCGGATGAATATAGTACCATGAGGATAGAAACAAGCAAATGTTTGTTGCCAAGGTTCCATAGTACGTTCAGCAGGATCGTTAAATGGGTTATAATAAGGTAAATAAGCAGCTAATATAGGTTTTTTATGTCCTTTAGCTTTTAATTGGTCGTGCATTTCAATTAATGTAACGTCCCAATCTTGTGCAAATCTATGATGTGAGTCTAATTGACAGATATATTCTTCATCAGTTAATAATGTATTAATTTGATAACGAGCATAAGGTAATCCCTTTGCTTGTTCGTAAGGTATATCTATAATTTTAAAACGCTTATCGTCTCTATACTCATCAATATTATCAAATCCGTCTTCAGGATTAAATTGTCTACAAATACCAAATACTAAACGTTTTGGATATTTAGCATTTTCTAAAGCAGATTTAATTGTTGGAATTAATTCTGGTTCTCTATATGCTGGTAAATGGATGAATATTTTTCTACTATTTGGTTTTTTCATTAGTAAGGTATTTCGTTTTGTATAATTTCATGGTTCCATTCTTTAGATGGGCTGTGGGGCCATAATAACCAACTTTTAGGATATTCTAGGCAATCAAATTCTCTCCATATGTTATAGAAGTGACCAGTAGGATTAGATTGTTTAATTCGTGCAATTTCTTCCTTATCAGCGTCCATTCTAGCTATTTCAACACCATCTTTATCTTTAAATGCTATTACCCAACAATCATAATCTTCATCAGGTACAGATGGTTTATAAAGATCAATACAATATTTAAAACGTCTTACAAAATTTGATTCCCATTCTTCTTCTGTCATTTCAGGTATAGGAAGCATTTTTTGGTCTGAGGTGTGTTTTTGAATGCGTTTGCCTTTAAAATCTACACCAATATAACGTTCAAATTCGGCTAATGTACGCTCTTTTCCTAAGTCAAGCCCGACAAAGTCCATACCTTCTCTACTTTCATTATCTATTCCAAATAATGCTCTATATTTTTTAAATGAAGCTTTATCTAAAGGAGAAAATTCATGGTCGTCCCAATGACGTTTTTTTCCGTCTCTAGTATATTCGTGCCAAATAACAGGAATATGAGGGTGAAATAAATCATATCCGTGAGTGAATGCTCGAGCAGATATAGATGTTTCTTCACCATGGAAGTAAAGTTCAGGATCGTGAGGTACATCATGAGTAAATTCACCTAAAGTAAATCCAAAATGTCCTGAGTAAAATCTAGCGGGTATTGGTTCTTTAAGAAATTCCCAGTTAGGTACATGACCAGGAGCAATGAATATAGGGCCTTCAGGCATATATCTATCGCAATTAGTAAACCATACTTCATTATTACGCCCTTCAGGATCATTATTTGGAAAATACCCCGGTAGATAAGCTGTAAGTAATGGTTTTTTATGACCTTTCTTTTGGAGATCTTTTAACATATTAATTAGAGTCTCATCCCAGTTCTTAGAGAACCGGTGATGAGAGTCTAAATGTAATGTATATTTTTCTCCGTTATAATGTCTTTGTAATCTGTTTCTAGCCCAACATACTCCTTTAGCGTCTTTATAATGGATATCCATTATTTTAAAACGTGGATCGTTTTTATAATCATCTAAATTATCCCATTCATCTTCTTCAGCGTGTTGCCAAGCAATACAAATACGTAGATTTTCCGGATATTTAGCATTAGCTAAACAATCTTTAATAGTAGGTAGTAGTTCTGGGTCTCTGTACGAAGCAATTTGTACAAATATTGTTTCATTCGAAACCTTTTGTTTTGACATAACGATTTATTTTTCGATAAATATACTAATCTTTCTTCTTTTTTGGGTAGTATTTTCTTTTTTTCTTAGTAGGGGCAACAATAGGAAATTCTGATTTGGTTTCTTTTTTAGTTGGCTCTTTTACAGTATCTTGTGATACTTCTTGTTTAACCTCTTTAGGGGCTTTCTTTGCTACAATTGGACGCAAGTCTTTATTGTAAAGTTCTTTAGACAACTCTACAACTTCTTGTGCTTCTTCATTGTTGTAATAGTTTTCAGTCATTTCTTTTAAGGATTTTTGTTCTCTTGTAACAAAGGCTCCTACAACCGCTGCTATAATTACAATAGCAATAATTAGGATGATAATATCAAATCCACTCATAATAATTGTTTTTTTAGTTAATAATTTGGTTAAAGTTTATTTTGGTAAATGTCTTCTTCAGTGAAGAATTGTTTTAAATTAGGTTTAAAGTAATTTACATTTTTCATTACTTTTCTATCTCTTGTTCTGTAAACGATGTAATACGCTCCAACTTTTTCGTAATGACATTCTTCACCTTGTTCGATGCTTCTTTTAGCGACAGTTGCGATTGCTTCCTCTTCTGTTTGGCAAGCTTTAGATAAATTTGACGCTTGAACCTCTTGATAGGCTGGCCATATCTTATCCTTAAGGCCATGTAGCATAGTACCGTTCCCAGTGGCAACATAAGTAATATCACACAAAGCGTCCAGAACCTCAACGATGTCTCCTCTTTCGCAAGCTTCTCTATATTCTTCCAATTCCTCAAGGATGAAATTGTATACAAATTCCCATTCTTTTCTTTGGGGTATGTTTGGTTCATAACTGTTTGGTTTACCCATTACGGCGTTAAATTCTTCTACCTCATCTATAAAAGGTACTCTTGGTTCTGTTATCATAACTATATTAAATTTTGTAATCTTGTATTGTTTGTGAATCTTTTCTTTCCCATGGATAAATAATCCATTCATCTCCTTCATGTATTGATGCCCATAAATTAGGTATATGACATGAAGTATGAGGTTTATAATGTAATACTGCTGTATAACCTCCAATGCAGTTTTTCAATGTTACTCCAGTATCAGCAATATCATCTATGACTAATGTGTTAGGTAACATTACATCAGACCAAGATAATCCTAATTTATGAGATACCATTACAGCAGGAATTAGCCCGCCGCGTTTAATACCATAAATTGAATCAATGTTGGGAAGTTCAGTGATAATTTTTTCACATAGTTTATCCACTAGTCCTTGAACATCATCCCAACTTAAATATATTTTATTATCTACTTTTAACATATTAAATATTATGTCCTCCGTTATTAATTTTTAATGAATCAAAGAATTCTTTACGAGCATTATTAGTATCATCTCTAAAAGCACCACTTGCTTTAGTAGTAACCATTGCAGCACCTTGGTGTTTAACACCTCTACAAGACACACAATTGTGAGTTCCAACTATAGTAACAATAACACCTAAATTACCTTCTGTAATTTTATCTACGGCATTATGGATAGCTGAGGTTAGTTGTTCTTGGATAGCTCCTCTACGACCAAATAGTTCAACAATTCTGTTTAATTTAGATAGACCAATTACTTGTCCATTTTTACCTGAAATGTAACCAATATGAACTACTCCTCCAATTGTTTGGTGGTGGTGTGAGCACATAGATGTTAATGGTATGTTTCTTTCAATTATAATACCATCGTAACCATCACTTGGAAATGAAGTAATTTCAGACATTGCAGTATATCTACCTTTCCATAAATCGTGAACGTAAGCTTTAGCTACACGTCGTGGAGTTTCCATTGAATTTGGATCATTTCTCCAATCACATTTTAAGGCATCTAAAAATAAACCGTATGCTTGTTCAGCATCATCAATCATTTTTTCTTTTTCTTGATCGGTAAAAGGGAAACCAGGCGCAACACCATTGGCAAATCCTACTTTAACTACTTCTAGATCAGTGTGACTTTTTCGTCGTTTGTTTTCCATAAGAATAAGTTGTTTTTTTATCTTTACTTGTAAATTTATATCCGCTCAATGTAATAAATTCTAATTCAATATCCAAACCTTCTATGTATTTTTCTACTGTAGAACTGCCTATTTTTTCATTACAATATAAAAACCATAATGAATTAAAAAGATCAAATTCTATCATATGTGCTTCTCTAAAGGTCATTATACTTCTCTTTGATCTTCAAATGCAATAATGTGAGGTCTCCAGGTTAATCTATAACCATTGTCTCTTACCCAATCAAACATTTTCGGATATGATTTGAATAAAGCTTCTCTTGAATCTCCTGCTGGCATGAACCATACTTTGTCTTGAGGTATATCTAACATTTTAATACAACCCATAATTTCAGCTAATGCTTCTTGATCCTCTCCATCCCATACTGGTTTTAAATGATAGTCAGAATGGTATGAGATTGATTTTGATATTGCATCATAGTTAAGTCTTAGCTTATTATGTTGTTTAATCATTTTATCATCTGTAACAGCTCCTTGAGGTGTGAGAACACCAATTTTAGGGACAGAGTTACTGAATTTAGGAGAAATTGATAATAAGTTGATTGGGTAATCCGTTTCAAGAAAATGACTTCCTTCGGTCTCAATTGTAATGAAAATATTTCTTTCATGTGCAAAATGTGTTAATTCGTTTACTAATGCTGGGTGCATTGTAGGTGATCCTCCTGTTAGCATCATCTCTGTGATGTGAGGATTCTTATCATACATGTTAATAATGTCTTGGAAAGTGATATGTCCTTTTTCAGGATGAATACTTGTGTACCAAGAATCACACCACCCACCTTCACCAAAGTAACATCTGTGAGTACAACCTGTTGTTCTGATTACTACTGTAGGATAGCCTGCTCTACTTCCTTCTGATTGTACTGCTGTATAAAGTTCTACAACAGGAAGTGTTTTGTTATAATCTTCAATTCTTTTCATAAATAATTTTTTATAAAGATAAGAAAAGGTTGGACAATATCCAACCAATCTTAATAAAGTTTTTGAAATTTATTTTACGTATTCGTAATATTTTTTAGTTTTTTCAGAACGATCAGCTAAACCATGCGTACCACCATTAATTCTTTTTGTAAGAGCTAAAATAGCTGCATCATTTACTCCTTGATCACAAATTGACCATAATTTATTTTTATCAAAGAAAAACATTGCTGATTCAAAAGAATATTCTGTAGCTACTAGATCAGGAGTAGTCATAATTTCTGGTTTTTGAAGATATTTAGCAAATGCTGCATAGTTATCTTTTCCAGTTAATTGAAGAGCTCCTCTTCCTCTAAATTTCCAACCATCTCCAGATGCTTCATTCCCATTACCCATTCTATCTGCATAAACTCTATTAGCAATTTTTTCAGGGTTACGAGCATATGATGCTTCTAAATTACCTGGAAAATATTTTCCAAAGATGCCTTGAAGTCCTTCTGCTGAATAATTAAGATTTTCTGAGAATAATTTGTAACCACCAGTTTCATGAGCTGTTTGTGCAAAAAAATGTGCTGCTCTTACAGGAGTTAATTTATAAAACTCCATTGCTTTTTTCATAGTACCAGGACCAAATGCTCCGTCTGCTGTTACTCCTATTTTTGTTTGTAAACTTTTTAAACTCATAATTACTCTTCGTTTGATTTTTTACCACTTCTTATTTCTGCAAATTTTTCAAGTACATCAGGAAGAAATGATCCTAAACAAATATACATAAATGCATCAAAGATGTATTCGTTTAATTCTAATGGTTTACCCATGTAACCTGTTACTAGGTCTACTACAATAGCAGCTACCATTACCATAAATGACATAAACCCGATTATAACTTTTTCGTTGTAATCATTTGATTTTTTAAAAATACTAAAGAATCCCATAAGATATTTTTTTAAGTTAATAAATGAATAACCTATTAATGATAACAATTTTTTCATAAACGTGATTTATTATAAATATGAAAAGTTCCTACAATGAGGAACTTTCTTTTAGTTTGTTTTGAGCTTCAATATATCGATTTCTAATTAAAGCACCTAATTCAGCATCATTAGGATGATTTAAAATTTCATCGTATGAAACATAAATGTAATCTTCAAATTCATCTGCAAAATCATAATCTTGTAATTTATCCCATTCAAGAAATTCAGTCATTACTTGATCTATTTCTTCATCTGTTAATTTCGGAAAATTTAATAATTCATCCATATTTTAATAGTTTTAATAAATATAGCCCCTCATGTGAGGGGCATATTTGAATTGATTAATTCGCAGCTACTGCGCTGTTTTTCGCACGTCTACGAGCAAGATTATACATAGCATCAGCTAATGTATCGTTTACTTTTCTTTCACCATTTTTTACATAGTTAATAAAACGAGTTGTGAAACCTGTAGTTTCTGCTAAACGATTTGTGTCGTCTTTACGCTCACGAGCATTATAAAATGCTAATTTTGCCGTGCGATTTAGTTTGGTTTTAGCCATAACGATTAATTTAGAGTTAATAATAGTGGAGGTGGGGAGATTCGAACTCCCGTCCAAACTACGTTAGTTAATACAATTTATACAGCTTTACGTTTCTTTAAACTCTTTACGCTAGAAAGGGTCAACTGTTAAGTTGAGAATCCACCACTCTATTTAATCTAATAGAGAAATCTTGATTAATTTAGGCTGCTGCCAATACGTCGTTTCTCAATAAAGAGAATACAGTGTTCATGTTAGCTTCGATTTGTGCGTTGTCTCCTTGAGATACTACACGATTTGTGTTTTTGCCATTTATTAAATTCACCTTAGTTTACAGTTATCTCTCTGGCTGATTGTATTAATTAGTTGCAATCTGTCAAAACCAGGCACCCCCAATTTTGTATAAATACATATGATATTTTAAAACTACCGTTCTTTATTGTTAATTTATCCTTTTAAAAGGTCTTTTGGTATGCTTGTTAATTTTGCTTCTAATTTATCTACTCTGGAATCTGTATGTCTGATACTATCCGCATGTAGAGTATTTACTCGATCAATTTCTTGATCAATTCTACGATTTATTGTTTCATCGTTTCTTGAAATCCAAGATGCTACTCCATCGATTTCTTTCTCATGTTTTGTTACTTTACTTGCTGTCCTAAACGCTACCACAACCCCCCATATAAGGAGAGCTATACCAGCACCTAAAACAAATGCTAAAATTTGTTCCATAGTTTTGTTTTTTTAAATTCAAAGAACGGTAATCTTAAATTTGTAGTCAGGACAGGATTCGAACCTGCTCCAGCTTTGCCATAAAGAGTATGTTTCAACTCAACCTTGGGGAGGTGCTACCAACCAATGGTCTCCTGACTAAATTTCGCTAGTGTTAAAAACTATTCAATCCTTGAAAAAACACACTAACTTGGTACTTACTATATTTTGGCTCCCCTATCCATTTTTCAATATAATTTTGTCTGAACCTTCTTCGGATTGTTGATTGACCACTTCCGATTACTCAAACAGTTTTTAATTTATTAAGACCGCCAACCAGCTTTGAAACTTACCTACGCACAGTGAGGTATCTGGTCTTCTTCGTTCGCATTGCCTAAGCCTTTACGCGTCTGCTTTCGGTTGCCGTGCGTGTCATTAAGGGCGGTCTTTTATTTTATTAGAAGCTTACTGTTGAAAGTACTTTAATAATTGTAAGTTCAGGATCAAAATCTTTATCTAAATGTTTTGCAACAGTTAAATCAATTGATGCTCCGTTTTTTTGCTCAACCCATAATTCTTTTACGAATGTTGTTGAATTGATTTCATTTGTATCTGAATCTCTTGTGATTGTGAATACTGCTACTTTTGCTTGAGTTGGTCTCATATTATTTGGTATTAAATTTAAATGTGAATAATTAATTGTTGAATTTCCTTGTAATGTTAGATCGGTTCCTGATATTGTAAGTCTTTCTGAGGGATTAATATTACCCATTCCTACTGTTCCGTTTAAATTTGTGTTAAGTGTTGTTCCTGTTGAGATAGTACATCCTGAATATCCGTTTATAGTGGACGTACCTGATGCTGTTAGCCAGCTGGCGTTTGTTTCGTTCATAATCTTAATTGTTATGGTTATCTAATACTTTTGTTACTTCTTTTACTACATGTTCCCACGTTACTGGTCCTGTTTCGTCTGCATAAGGAGCTGGATCTTTTCTTCCTAATTTAATAAATGCCTCTACTCTTTCAACTGATGAAGCTGATTTATAGTCTGAGTACCATTCTCCATCTATGATGTTAGTATTAATTCCCCCATCCCCATCAATCCAGATTGGTTTGTAAGAAGTGTTAGTTCTTGAATAAACTTCATCAAAATCTAATCCTAACTCTTTACATAATACTTCTCCGTCTTGTAGGATAGTAAATTTATCTCCTTCTAAGTAAGGTGTAAAATATCCTACTCTTTCTGCTTCCCAATTACCAATTCTAAAAGCTGCATCATCTGCATCTCTAAATTCTTGTCTACAATCTGGGTAAATTGCATGATCACCTGCATGGATTCCCATTGCAATGTCACAAGTCTCTCCTGTTCTATTTGCAACCGATAAAGCTACTGCTTGAGTAATAGAAGCAAATATTTTGTTTCTGTTAGGAACAACTGTTGCTTTCATATTATCTTCTGCATAGTGACCTTCTGGTACTTCTTCACCTCCTGTTACTAAAGCTGAATCTAATAAATCAACTAATCCATTTAATTGGATTTGACGATACATAATTTCAGTTCCAGCAATCATCTCTCCGTTAACATAATCAACTAATGAGGCTGCTCTCTCTAGCTCTACTTTGTGTTTTTGACCATAGTCAAATGAAATAGCTGTAACTGTGTCATACTCTTTTAGACATCTAAGTAATAATGTACTTGAGTCCATTCCTCCACTTAGGGATACTACAACATGTTTTTTAGACATAATTTATAATTTTAAATAAGCCAGGTATTTTAAGCGTATAGGCAAACGCTTTTATTTTTGTTCTTCTTCGTATACTATATTTCCAAAATATATATCAAGAAATTCTCTGCGATATAACATTACTTTTCCTGAGTATTTAGGATTTGAAACTTCTTGAGTTCTAATAGTTTCTCGTAGTTTAACTGCAGTATCATACACTTCTTTTCCTAATTCACTACCAGCGGCATAGCCTAAGTATTCGAATAAAGACATCATGTAGGGTTTTAATTCTTTTTCCATAACTTTAATTTTGATTTTAATTTTGATTTAATGTACGCAAAGTATCCTATTCCTCCAATAATAATGGGAGAACAAGTTAAAAGACTAGCATGACCTTCACCACACAGTCCTAAACTATGTTTTATAAACTCAAACATAATTATCTTGCTCCTTGTTGTTTGTAATAGTCTCCTTTAGAGAATTTAGTAGATTGTTTTTCTACTTTAGACTTTTTAGATTGTCCTAATGTCGGCAACCAAGCCATTAGTTGCTCATACTTGTTTTTTGATGAAGTTTTACTCATAACTATTATATTTGTTTTACACTATAAATGTAATAAATTTATTTGAATTCTCCAACGGCTTCTACTAATGCTTTTTTAATAGCTCCTGAAAATGTTGTTTTATTAAAAGGTATATTGTCATCATTTAAGTCTAGGAATGTTGATTGGACTGTGACATTTGCTTCACCTTGACCCCAATATTCTTCTCCGTTAACTAATAATCTTAATTTAACAATTGTTATTTTTTTAGATTTAGCCCACGGTCCTAATGATGTACTGTTTGTAGGTGCTTCAACGGATAAAATTTCCACCTCAATAGGAGTTCCATCTTCACAAATATTTACTTTTTCAGATAGAATTTCTTCGGTCATTTGCTTGATACCGAATATAACTCTTTCTTTTTTCATTTCGGGTGCTTCAACTTGTGAAGACACTTTTGTTACTTTATAGCACTTAGGCGCTGTATCAGCTGCTGTTAAGAATAATATTGCTAGTAATAATAATAATTTTTTCATGTTAAAATGTAATTTTTCCTCCTGTTAATACTTGATAATTTAAAAAACTTTGATTCATTTCATAAACCCCTGTAAAACTTACATTATATTTAAACGTTTTAGTTATTTTAAAATCCCATGAGCTAAATGGAACAAATAACACTCCTGCATTCCACCACTGCCCATCGTAAAATTGAGTAAATGGAGAATATACAGACAATACTAGAAAACTAGTTGATATTCTATCGGTAACTTTTGTACTAACATGTCCTCCTCCTACTGCAGACAAATTTAAGAAACTTCTTTCTCCCATTTTACCTGCGGTAAAGTTCATACCAAACATTCCTGTTAGATTTTTATTTATTTTATATGATTCTAATCCTGTAGTTGTGTTAAAAATATTCTTATCAAAATCCATCATTGTAGAATTTGCTACAATAAGATTTAAACTTCTTGATTTGTTAATCCAAGATTTATATAAAGTTACATTCATATTATTAACTCCTGTTGTAAAGTTAAATAACACACCTTTAATTCTTGTACCTCTAGTATTAGCATGAGTTATACTTCCTACAAACTTATATTGATTTGCTGTTACTCCATCTGTATTAGATATTGCAACCATATCTCCTGATGCAATTAGGCTTCCTGAGGATGTTTTAGCGTTAGCTTGTTTTTTAGAACTTGATGATGTGCCTCCTCCTGATGAACTTCCACCTTCACTACTTCCCCCATCTATTGCATTTGAAACTGAATTAGCTGTGTTACCAGATGTTCCTGATGTGGATCCCCCTTCTACAGATGGTTGAGACGTTTGTTCTCCTCCTTGAGTTGGTTGATTTGTATTTGGAGTGTTTCCTCCTTGGCCTGTACCTGTTCCTCCTGTTGGATTAGAATTTCCTCCAGTTGTTGTACTAGGGGTAGTGCCTCCTTCATTTTGGTTGTTTGTTTGATTATTTCCAGTACTTCCTGGACTTCCTCCGTTTTTACTGTCTGATTTTCCATTTGAATTAGTTTGGTTATTATCTACTGAGTTTCCTGTATTCATAGAGGATATACCACCAGCTGTAGAAGATAAGTTACTTCCTACTGAGCTGCTGATACTAGCCATAGATTGAGCTAATGATGAAATTGATACAACATTTGTTAATATACCAATAGTATTTGATATAACCGCAGTATTTACATTATTTGTTATAGTAGTTGTAATAGACTGGCAGGGTGAATTTGAATTTTGTTGAGATACAGTTGCTACCCAAGCATCAAATGCTCCTGAAGAGAAATCATTAGCGGTAAATGTATTATGGTTATCAAAATAATTTACCATTACTCCACCCCCAGCAGGTACGAATACGCTCCTTGAAGTTAAAGTACATGGATCTGTATAGGTGTATGTATACTGGGCTGAAGCCTGTAGGAAAGCAAAGAATATAAATAAAGAAATCCATTTTTTCATTAGTTCGGAAATATCCCCTTTTTAATCATTTTACTTACTACTCTTGAAGAGGCAGTTTCTAATGACTTTTTGGTAGATACTCCGATTGTTGATTGGTTAAATTTTATATCGTCGAGTCCATCTAATAAGCTTGCCTTCTTCACTGTAACCGCTTCACCGGATCCTGATCCGGTAATTATTTCACCAGTTTGTGCATCCACAAATCTTATTTGTAACCCTATTATTGTTTTTTGTTTTACTTCAACTCCATTTGTTGCAATTTCTTCATCTTCACCTACACTAAAGTCATATACTTCAATGTATACAAAATATCTAGCTAATACAACATTTCCTTTAACAACTATTTTATTTGATGAGATTCCTTTTGCTGATGCTTTGTCTTGAGCAATCATGTTTTGTTTTATCTCATTTCTTTCTTCTGTAAATACAAATCTGTTTGTTGATTCTAAGTATTCTAATACAATATTTGAAACTCCTAAACCAACTCTTTTGTCTTTTAGTTCAGGATACATTTCATATAACTCTTCATTAATACCAATTTTTAATATTTGGATTGGAATTTGAATAGTATCAGTATAATCAGATACAACTTCTAAAGACTGCTTCTTCTCAAAATCAGCCTTATACTCCTCAGTTTTAGTAGATCCTACTTTTTGGGCAAAACCTACTATACTGAAGGTTAGAAATAATATTGTAAATAATCTTACCAAGGTTCTTCTTCTGTTTTTGGTTTAGCTGGAGCAGGCGCTGCTTGGACAGGTGCTGGTTGTTGCTTAACGTTGTTAGAATTTGAATTGTTTGATTGTTGTTTTTGTTGATTAGTGTTATTATTTTGTAAGTTAATAACAACAGGTGCTGCAGCAGGTTGTGCAACTTGTTCTGTTTTTGGTTCTTCTTTATCTTCAGAGTGACCTCCAAATAAAGTTGTTGATAACCAAATACCTCCCCCACCAATTACTGTAGTTAATGTTCCAATAATCGTTTTTTTCAGTCCTGACCAAGTACCGTCGTTGTTTGTTTCTTCTGACATAATTTTAATTTTTTATAATTTTAAATGTTTTTACAAATTTAACATTTGTTATTTGCAATAAATAGACACCACTTGGATAAGGGTGTAAGTTTTCTTGAATTGAGTTATCTCCTTTTACAAAACGTTGTTTTTTATTTTGTAAAACATTACCGTTTAAATCATATAATACTATATTATAATCTCCACTTACTGGGAGAGATAAATCTGCTGTTATAATATCATTTGTAGGTACAGGATATGCTCTACCATTAATGCCGTCTTCATCTAAAGGAGCAGCATTTCTGTTCATATTAACATACCCATTTGTGTTAGTTACAGCTATATCCCATCCTTGTACATCCCCTGCGGTTTTTCTTCCTATTGTTATAGGGGTTTGAGTCCATGTAGTATTAATTACTGTAAATTTTAATATGAATAGTTCTGTTGGATTTGTTATAGTATATTGCCCATGTGTTCTATCATACCCTCCCCATCTTACTTTTCCATTTCCCGTATCCATTGTATATGTTAACCAGGTCTGTGCTTTTTCAGATAAGATTATTTCTGAGAATTGTAAAATGCTTTGGTCATAATTCAAAGCAAATTCTAAACTCCCTACTCCATTCCCGTTTGTTAAAATAATTACAGGAAGATCTACTGTATTAGATGGAGACACTGTAATCCCAGGCACTTGAAATTGTACCTGGGAGTATAGTGAGTTTAGTGATAACAGTGCTATGATTATATAGCGTAACATGTTAATTTCGTCCTGTTCCGTTTGCGTCTCCTAATACTAACAGATAGTAATTAGCAGCTGTTGTATTATTGATATTAGCTGAGGTAAATGTTGATACTCCTGGTATGGTAGCTGATAGATTTGTTGTAGCAGCTGCAATTTGAGTGTATTGAGTTTCTGTAAAGAATAATACATCAGGATTGTTTGGATAAGTTGTTAAACCTTGAGCTAATCTAGAAAATACTGTGTATGAATCTGAAATTGTTATCCCATTTGCTTGATTAGGGTTAGCGGTATAGAATTGAATTCCTGTTGGTGTTTGTAATCCTGTAGCAAGTTGAGCCATCATATCAGCATCTGCTGTAGATAAAGCATCTGGAGCTGTAAGACCTGGTGCCACTTTTACTCTAATTTGCCAGTAGTTTTGATCTAAGTTAGTTGTAAATGATGCTACTCCTGTTGAAGCTGCTGTATTAACTGTCATTACATCTGTCCAAGTTGTTCCGTCTGCTGATTTTTGTAATATTACTGGAACATCTGAAGCTGGATTAGTGGGGTTGTTTAAGAATGTAGCAGCATATTCAAATACTGGTTCTGTGAATGCTCCTCCGTAGTTTTGTAATCCTAACGCTGTATCAGTTCCATTTGCCAGAGTACCGTAAGCTGGGTAAGCTGTTGCTCCGGAGAATGACATTGCTGTTACTGTGCCGTTTGTATAAGTTGCTTTAAACGGTAAAGCTACATTAAACATTGCTCCATCAGCGATGTTAAAAGCAGCATCTGATCCTGTGTAAACCCACGTAACTGTTACATTTCCTTCAGTAGCATTTACTAATGTCTGAAAGTAGTTGTTTGTTTCAGTTCCTGTATAAGTTACTGTTGGAGAAGCAAATACATTTTTGTCATACCAAAATCTGTACTGTACTGCTTTGATAGCTGTAGAACCAGCATTATCATAATAAATTGCAACGTTTGTAGGTGTTGCGCCTATAGGTGCTAGATTGTAACTAGCGTCAAAGATTAAGTAAGGCTTAGTAGCATCAGGTGCTGTAGTTTGTGCAAATCCTGTTAATGATACTAAAACCAAACTTAAAGCTAAAAGTAATTTTTTCATTTCTTTTTTGTTTAAGTTATATGTTTAATAAAACCTAGTGATTGTACACTTTATATTTGTGATAAATATTAAAATTTTAATTATTATATCCTAATCTTGTAATATAGTAATTAGAAGTTCCTCCAGATGTTGGATTGTTTATTGTTATTGATTGTACTCCAGGGTACGTTGTTCTTAAATCTGTGGTTGATGTTTTTAAAGCATTAAATTCTATTGGTGTAAATATTCTTAATACTGGTAAGGTTCCACTGTAAGATGGTAATACTCCGTTTCGCTTCATAAAAATTGAATAAATGTCAGAAACAGTTACATTATTAGTATTATTTACGTCATACCTATAATAATCTAAAGATGTTAATCCACCATTTAATACTTTAACATTTCCATCCGTTGCATCAGTAATAGTTAATGCATTTGTTAATGTTGGTGTATCTATTTGAATATAGAACTCATATGATGTGTTACTTAACGAAGTACTAAAATTATAATACCCTGAAGAATTTGTAGTCGAGGTTGTATTTAAAGTCCAAGGTCCTGCAGGTGTTCCTGAGATGCTTGTACTGGATCCATCTGTTACAAACTGTCTCCAGACTACTAATTTTATATTAGGTTGATTTTTTACAAAATATAAATCCCAAATAGTATCAACTCCTGATTGAGTATATTTTGAATTACCTTCATATCTTACTCTAAATACATCTCCCCAAAAAGGATCAGTATATGCTTCAGTTGATACAAACGTCATATTATTATCCGAAAAACTATTATCAACGGACCCTATGTGAATTGTAGGAGCGGCAGGGTTAGTTGCATTTCCTTGGTATCCGTTACTGCTTGTTGTTCCAAAAGTAAACCATGAATTTGCATTTACGTGTCCATTTGAATAAGTGCTTCCTAAGAAAGAAGTTGTAAATCCTGCAGGAAGTGTTATAGCTACTGAAGCTTCATCTGCTTGAGAAGAATACAATACAGATGTTCCTCTGTTTCTATTAGCAGGTATGTTTGATGAAAATGGAGCTATTGTTGCAGATCCTACAGCTGTAGTTACTGTAAAAGCGTTTGTAGTAATATAGTTGTAGGTTGTACTGTTATTTGGAGAAGCATTAAATACATTTCGAGCTAAGAATGTTGATCCATTAGTAACTCCAAATTGTTCTGATCCTGCTGTTACAGCTGAGTTACCTGATGTTCTGGCGTATAGTTTTACAGCTATCCCTTGTACACCTATTTCTTTAGTACCATATATGTACCCAGAATAGGAAAAATTTTGCCCATATGTAGATAAAATACCCCCTAGTATTAGTAGAGGGTATATAACTTTTTTTATGTATTTTGGAATTATACTCATGCAAGTATAAATATTAAAATATTTTATTTATTGCATAAATTTCTAAATCGTTGTACATTATATTTAATGTCTTCTAGTTTATCTTCTAAATTAGATTCCATAAATTCTTCAATTTTATTTGACGGTTTTTCTAGTAATCCAATTTCATTATATCGAATACCTAAAGCACCACATATAATTGGGTTAGAAGTATCTACAGAATTAATTATACCGGGTTCCCAATTGTCTCTATAATGAGTAAATTCTTGAGGTACTGAGCATCCTAATAAATGTATGTAATGATGTGGTTTAATTAGATTTTCATTTTTCATGTTCTCTAAAAGCAATACTCTACCAACTGTTTGATTAGCTAATAAATTTTCTGTAGGGCACAGTTCGTGATATAATACTGAGGAGTGATTAAAGGCAAAATGGGTGTATCCTAAATCAACACATTGTTGATATAATTGATACATTTCACTTATAGTTGTGCCTTGCATTACTACCATTAGATTAGTACGTTCTGGTAATTCGTATTGGATCCAATGTTTAGCGTTTTTAGCAGTTGTTGCTTTATTATTCCAATCATCAGGAACAATAAAAATATCTGGTTCAATTAAGTTGATTTTATCTAGTAAATCTTGATTGGTATGAGTTACTCCTTCAAATAAACCATTGTCCATAATAATAAAACGACCTCTTTCTCTAGAATCCAAGAAAAATTGTCTATAGTCAGCATGTTTATCTAATAAGTGAGGTAAACAATATTCATAATCATTCCACCCAAAACTATAGGGAAATAATGATAACGGTAATTCATGTGATATTTTCATTATCCAATAAATGCTTTTAGTGCGTCTGCACTCATATTCCCACTTTGTTTTCTTACAGTACCATCTGCTTCAACTACTACAGTAGTAGGAACATTTCTAATCCCGTTCTCCATAATTGATTGGTGACCAGAATCAACATCAACTGTTTCAAATTGTATTCCTGGGGTTTCTGCTGCTACTTTATTAAAGGTAGGAGCAAATACTTTACATGGTCCGCACCATGATGCTGTGTATCTAATTACTTTTTTCATTTGATTGTTTTAAATATTCAATTAAATCTTCTAATCGTTTAAATTCTTCTTCTGAATATGGTGAATTTAGTACTTTAAATTCTATTCCAGTTACATTTCCAAAAGCAACAAAAGCATGATAATCTTTCATTAATGCTTCATCTTTTCTAATATTAATATTAGCTTGATACATTACTTCTTGAGGTGTGTCCATAGGAAATTGGACTACTAATATTGGTTTACTCTCCATAAATTGCTGAGTTTTTATTATGTTCTTTAAATTCTACACTTACTACTCTTACTCTACCTTCTGTTTCTATTTTAATAAATTCAGATACTTTTTCGTAGATAAATTTAGCAAATTGTTCTGCTCCGGTAGCAGGTACTATTCTAACTTGAGCTATTTCTGTTTTGTCCATTTCTATAGCTAATGGTAAAAATGGATCATCTTCTGCAATAATGTAAGTGTGATCAAACATATAGTCCATCCATGCTTTAGGGGGCATACCATCAATAGTATTTTTAGCTCGTTTCATTCCTCCGAAGTCCCACACCCAGTTTCTTTCGTCTAGGTCTCCTTCAAAAATAATTTTAAAAGAAATACCATAACCATGAAGAAAACTACAATGGGTTCCTTCTGCTCTCCATTGACGAAATACTGTAGAGTACCCATCAAAGATTTTTGTTGATTGAAATTTCATAACGTATTTATTCTATTTTTGTTAATTGTGATACTAGTTCTTCAAACAATTCAATCAAACGAGGTTCATATTGAGTAGCTAATTCAGGGTTTGTTTCTACTTTAGCTTGAATCTCGTTTAATTCAGTTTCTACCGTTTTAAGATATTCATTTATTTCTTCCATAATAGTTTATTTTATCCGTCACAAGACACGCAGTCTGCTTGGCGTGATCCTAAATCACCTTTAATTACTGAATCTGTTCTTAAGTAATATAATGTTTTTATTCCCAATTTCCACGCTTCTATGTGAACTTGGTTAATCCATTTAGGAGAATCTTGAGGATCAAATGATAAATTTAAAGATTGTGTTTGATCTATATATCTTTGTCTAATAGCTGCTTGTCTAACTAATTCTAACTGATTGATTTCAGGAAATGTTAAAAATAATTCTTTTTCATCTGGAGATAATATGCTATCGGGTAAGCCTAAAACACTACCATTGTCTCTTAACATTTGGTCCCACCATTTATCTTTGTTTTCACCTTTAGATTCTAATAATGTTTCTAATACTTTATTTTTACGAATAAATGTACCTTTAGCACCATTAAATGTGTAAATATTTGCGGGTAACGGCTCAATTCCTGCAGAGATACCGCCCGTTATTACACTATTAGAGACTGTTGGAGCTATCGCAAGTAAATGCGTATTACGCATACCAGTTCCACGACACCATACTGGCTCTCCATATTCTACTGCCAATTGTCTTGATGCAGCTTCAGCTTCAACTTTAATTTTACTAAATACATTATGTGTATGTGCAGTAGACGCAATTGAATTAAATGGTAATCCTTTTTGTTGTAAGAATGTATGCCAACCCATCACACCTAAACCTAAAGCTCTACCTTTTTTAGCATGATTGTATGTTCTAACCATACTTTCTTTACCACTTGTTTTATCAATAAATTCTTGCATCACACCATCTAAGAAATATATAGATAGTTGAACTGTATCTGTATCTTTCCATTCATCGTATTTAGCTAGATTTAGTGAAGATAAGCAGCATATAAATGAATGTTCTTCATCTGTATGTAATGTAATCTCTGTGCATATGTTTGTCATAGATACATCAAGATTATTCATCAAGTATGAAATAGGATTTGCTTTATTTACATTGTCTTTAAACATAATGTAAGGTTCACCTGTCTCCATTCTTGCTTTTAGAATTTTAGTCCAACGCTCTAAAGCTACTTGATCTCTTGCTTCTAATTTTCTCATAAATGTATCATCTACAACAACACATTGATGTAAATTTAAACATTGTCTATTTGGGTCACCTTTAGGGCGACGAATTTCTAAAAATTCATCAATATCGGCATGATTAATATCTAAATTAACGGAAGCTGCTCCTCTACGAACTGATCCCTGATTTGTAGCAATAATAGTTGAATCATATATTTTAGCCCAAGGTACTACACCTTCAGATTTACCGTTTCCTTTAATTTCCGTCCCTCTACCTCTAATTCTAGATAAACTAATACCAACTCCACCTCCTACTGAGGTTAATTTCATTAATTCAGCATTAGTTAAACCAATACCTCTAATAGAGTCTGGAGTGTCAACTCCAAAGCATGAGATAGGTAATCCTCTACTAGTACCCATGTTTGATAGCACAGGTGAAGCAAGTCCTAACCAACCATTCCATAAAATTTTAAAGAATTTATTTTCTAAATCAGGCCTGTTTAATCTATTTGCAGCAGCTATAGCTACTCTTCGATAAGCTTTTTTAGGTGTTTCTCCAGGTAGTAAGTATCCCTTACTAATCGTTGCTAATGAAATCTCGTCAAAATATTCAGGGTAATCCTTACCCCTCTCCCACTGTGTGTAGTCGATAGTTAAATTGTTGTCCATATAAAATTAAAATAAATCGTTTGCGTCCCAGTTTTGGACTCCTTTTGAATAATTAGTTACTCTATTGGCAAAGAAATCGGTGTGTTGTTTTCCTGCTGATAAGCTGTCGAACCATTTCATTCGTTTAATAGCAGCATCATCAATCCCGTTAACAACAGGCTCATAACCTAAATCTTGCATTTTTGTATTAACTCTATATTTAATAAAGCTAACTAAATCGTATTTTGAACAACCATCTAAATCTCCCATTTCATAAACTTTATCAATAAAATCTAATTCTAATTTTAAAGACAATAAAGCTGCTTGTTTAATTGCTTCTTTTAGTTCAGGGGTATTTAATTCAGGTTTTTCACTCAATAACTGTCTAAATAACCAACATCCTGCTTCTGAGTGTAAAGATTCATCACGAATTGACCATTCTACAATTTGTCCTACACCTTTTAATAAGTTTCTTAACTTAAATGATAAAAGAATAGCAAATGATGAAAATAAATTAACACCTTCAGTAAATGCTGAGAATATTGCTAATGATTTAGCTCGTTCGTGCCAATCTACTTCGCCGTTAAAACTATCTCTCACATCCATTAATGATTGAATTTTAGCCATTGTAGCTTCATCTTCAAGAAATTCACTAAAATCATCAAGACCTAATTCTTCATTTAATAATGAGTAAGCTTCAGCGTGGATTGTTTCAAAGGCGCCAAAAGTAACACCCATTTTAATAATTTCAGGTTTTCTAAACCATTGAGTTACTAAATTTGTCCAATAATCATTTACAACTGTTTCTGTTTGTGCAAAACCTTTTAAAATAGAACCTATAATATTTTTTTCAGTTTTACTTAAGTTCTGTTTCCAATCATTTACATCAGACATCATAGGAACTTCAGTATGTAACCAGTGAGCTTGTTGTTGTTTCATCCAGAAATCATGCGCTTCTGGGTATTCGAAAGGTTTATAAACTACTCTTTCTTTTGTAATGTCTCTCATGTATTTTTAAATTTTAAAGATGGGTCTATAAATAGGTAACATTACTGATTAAGAATAAAATTTCTTAAGAAGTCTTTTTCATCTTTGTCTACTGCATTGTAGTCGTTGGATTTACTATTTTGTAAAGGGGTTTCTATTTCAAGAAAATCTTCAAATATTTCAATTTTACCCATTGAAGTATCTATAGTTGAAGCAAAAGTCATACCATCACCACCTAATCTGTTTTTCATAATATGCCAACGACCTGTATTTTCTAGTTTATCTTTTCTATTTCTAGCTAAAGATAATACAATATCTCCAATCATCAACTTAGAATATGAACCTGCTATATTATCTCCTTCAATAATATCACTTTTAGCACCTGTTCTATTTGCTTGTGAAGGCGTTACAATAGGTAAACCTAATTCAGTAGCTAATCCTCGAATACTAGTATATATATCTTCTGTACCTTCTAATCTATCTCGTGATGAATTTTTAAGTAAGTCAATGTAATCAATATAAATCACATCAGGCACAAATTCGTATTGCATTCTAAGTTGCTCAATATGTTGCTCAATATTATCTAATGTAGTTTTACCTGCTGGGAACTCTTTAATTTTAATTTTACCAGGTATCTCTTGAGCCATTCTCTCAATTTCTTCACGATGCATTGTAATTTTATCTACAGGAATACCTAATAAATTAGCATCCATACGTCGTGCTACATAAGTTTCACTTAATTCAAGAGTATAATATAATACATTAAATCCTAATTTAGCAGCATGTGTAGCCATATCAATAACAGCCCATGATTTTCCACCACCAGGATTACCAAATATAATAACTAATTCACCTTTACCATAACCACCTTGTGTAATATTATTCATAACATCCCAAGGAAATGGAATTGGTGATCTATTATCATCACGATATCTAGTTTCAACATCTTTTTCATATTCATGACCAATAGATCTTATTTCACCTACTTTAAGTGCATTAAGAATCAATTGTCTAATTGAATCAAAGTCATTTATACTTAACAAATCTGTAGAAGCAATGATGGCTTTTTTCATTTGTTGGTTTCGACAGAAACCTAAAAATTCATCTTTAACATATTGAACATCTGTTTGTTCTGATTCTCTATAGGCTTGAACTAGTTGTTCTTTAATAGCGATTTTTAAGACATCGTTTTCTATTTTTTGAACTTCAACCTTAAGAGCTTCCATTGAAGGAACAGTGTGATACTTACTAAAGTATTTTAAGATTTCTTTTATAACCCATTGATGAGATGTGTTTTCAAAATAATCATCACTTAATGATTCAGAAATTGTAATAAGGAAATCTCGGTCTGTTAATAAGGCACCAATTACTTTTGTTTGGAAAGTAGGTCCGTACTGAGACAATTTGCTCAATGTTGTCATAACTTTTATTTATTTTATTTAGTTAAATATACTATCTTAAGATGAGGGATCCAAAGGTTTCGGCAAGCCAAGAATGTGTATTTCCAATGGAATTTCGTAAACCATCTGCTTCGTAAAGCATTACAAACCCTCCAATATTTAAAGGAGTAATTTCTTCATTTAATGAACCAATTATATCCTCTTTACTTTCATCTGATATGTTAGGTGTGCGGATATTCATTAATTGATAGTTGATTTTTAATTGTTGTTTTGATTCTAATATACTTCCGTGAAGATTACTAGTCCCTACGTTATCTTCGCTTATTTCGTAAATATCATCTAGATCTAGTTCACGCTCTCCAGACAAATCAAACATTTTAAGGATTTTTTTAGGTCCTAACCCTCGTATTCCTGGAAGATTATCGGAAGCATCCCCTAATAGTGCTTTGTATATTAAAAAATTATTAGGATGTACATTAAATTCTTCTAAAACGTCATTAACTTTATAAGTTTTACGTTTAGTTGGTGAATATACGTGTACTTTTTCACTAATTAGTTGGTAAAAATCTTTATCCGCCGACATAATTGTAACTTCATTGCAAGTTGGATCGTTCTCATAGTGTTTTGCTATAAGTCCAATACTATCATCGGCTTCAATTTTATCAATTGATATTAAACTAACAGGAAGTTGTTTTAAGTATTGAATTAATCGAGACATCTGCCCAATCATTGCTTCACTTTCATCTCCTTTATCATCAAATACATCCCAATTTGTAATTCGAGCAATATTTCTATTTCCTTTATAATCAGGATATAAATTCTTTTTATTTTTAGTACTACCTGTACCATCAAATACAAGAATTACTCTAGTAGGACGAAATGTTTTAATAGCGTAACCAACACTTCGTAAATAACCAACCAGACCACCTATATGGTGGCCTGCAGGGTTAATTGCATTTATTGTTGCAAAGTTTCTCATGAATGTATTCATTGAGTCTACAACAAGTATTCTGCTGTTTCTAGTTGGTTTGTCATCTCCTAATGTACTTATGAGTTGACTTAGAAATTTTTTATCAAACATTAGTTTTCATCTATTTCGATCATAGGAGATATGCTTCTGCTTTCTTCCCATTCACTAGCATCTTCAACAATTTGTAATTCATCTCCGTCTGCTACTTCTTCAAACCATTCATGAGCATATGTTTTCTTATACTCTTTTACAGCTTCAGGTGTGTCAGGAATAAATCCATGAGGTGTTACAATTACAGTTGAAGCCGTAGCAATACCACAATCAGCATGAATTTTATCAATTGCTATTTTAGTACGTTTAGCAAATTCAACTTTTTTACCTTTATGTTGCACATTGATTTTAGAAGTACCACTATTTGTAACATTTCCAAATGTAATTACAATGGCAGCATCCCAATACATTGCGTTTCCACCTTTATTTGTCATTCTAGGTTGTGACATTGGTGTTAATGCTGGTTGTACTCCGGTTTTGTTAATTACAAAGAATGTGTTTGTGTAAGGGTATTTTTCTTTACGTGACAATGGAAATTGTTGGTTGATAAAATTCCCAAATTGAGTAGCCATAGCACCAGCATTCCACATAGGATTATTGTTACCTTGTTTAACACTCATTTCGCATGGAATCGATCCAACTGAATCCCAAAGGAATAGTAAGTCGTAAGGTAATTTACCTTTTTTCTGTTCATCTAATATATCAGCAATAAATGCAGATACATCTTCAATAGTATTTAGCGATGATCTATCGACATATAAGAAAAATCCTTTATAGTCCATAGTTTCACCAGTAACTTCATCAGCAATAGCCTCAACTTCTAGTCCCATTTTCTTAGCATGAGCAAAATCCCATTTCATCTCTGTAATGATGAATACAGGTAATACTTCCATTTGTTGAGCAGATACTGCTGCTTCAATCATTAATGTAGTTTTTCCTGTATCGGAACCCCCACGGGCAATAGTAACTTGCCCCATAGGTATTCCTTGAATTGATAATGCATCACTAACTGCTGGTGAGAAAGGGATCCATCTTTGCTTTTTAAATTTAGACGACTCAGATAAGTACTTTGATTTCTTAAAACTATCTAAATCAAATGGCTTTCCATGAGACGATTTTATAGCGGATGATGCTGTATCGTTTAGGTTTCTTTTAGCCATTATTCAAATAAGTCGTTAAATTTGTCTGCTTTTGGTTGTTTTGTGTTTAAAGAATAATTAGGAGTTGATTCTTCTGCTTTGTTTTCCCAAGGCAAATCATTAAATCCTTCTTCTTCGTCTTTAGTAACAATAGGTTCGTCAGTGTCATCTTCTTCAGGATTAGCCCATTTTTGGAAGATTTCATTTAAGCTTTCATAAGTGTGTTTCTTATTGATTGCAAAAATGTCTGGTTGCTCGTCTAAATAAGTGCGTAATGCTTCTGCATCTTCTGTAATTGGTGTAGTTTTTACCCTTGGTGTAAGAATACATTTTACTACTTTACGACCTGCTACAGTGTCATCAACACCTTCTACAATAAAGTCACGTCCATCTTGGATGTCTGTAAAATCACCGTAATCTTCATTCATAGCAATGTTCATTAATTGGGTGTAAATTTCTTTACCAAACTCCCATAAACGAACTCCTGATGCTTCTTCACCACGTACAATAACAGGTGCGAATACTCTCATTTTAGGAGTAATCTTTTTAGCCATTTGCCAGTGATCCGGATTGTCAGATTTACGAAGTTTTTGTGCTGCTTCTAAGATTGGGTCAGCTTCACCCCAATTTGTTAGGGCCAAAATAGGTCCTTTAGTGTACCCATAGTGAAAATAAACTTCACGGAATGGTGTTGACGTATTGAATTTTGAAGGAACAATACGAACTTGGTGTTTTCCAACTTTCGGCTTCCAAAAAATTTTAGAATAGTCAATTTTGTCTTTGCTTTGTCCTTTACTTTGAAAGGAATCTAATTTTGATTTGATTAAAGATAAATCCATAACATTTTTTAATTTTAATAATTATAAGTAAGATAAATGTACGAAAGGAAAATCAAGAAGCCAAATTAAACTTCAATAATAGTGTGGATTTTTGTGTGTACTTTTCTTAAACCGCCTTCTTGAGTAAGTAAGATAACGTTGCGATGGTCAGGCCAGTTTATTTTGTAGTTAGTATCAAGTACACCTTGATTTAATTCACGAATCAAAGCATTTAATGCATTAATTGTGTATAAAGTATTAGATTCTTTTTTTCTATGTAATAATATTGTGCTAGGTAGTGCATTTTTTGATGTAGTATTCATTACATCAATATTATAAGTCAAGATTAGCTCGTCAGTATCCGGAGAGGATAAAACAAATATTTTATTATATAAAATAGAATAGCGGTTTGTAAGGGCACCTAGTACTTCATCTAATCTATCATGTGCAATAAAGGTGCAGAATAATTTATTTCCTACCATGTCGTCAATAACAATGTCGTTAAATTCATAACTGGTCATAAATATGTAATCTTGTGTCATAACCTGGAGGCTTTCTATTTTAAATTATTGTAATTTGTTCCTATTTTTACTTTTGTTGGGTACTTTAGTTTTGCCATAATTTCCCCAATTTTCTGCGTTTCTTCGCGCGATACATCTATAAGCACGGAGTCATATGTATAGAGCACTATACGCGATTTTAACGGCCTAAATTCATTAAATATCGCATGTAGTTGTTCTACGTTCTGCGATGTTTCAAAATTTTGAATATAATAATTAAGTATTTTTTGAGGTGTTGGGTTTTCAACATTCTTTAAATGAAATATTTTACCTGATGGAGTAGTAAATGAACCACCATATTGTATCTCATCCCAGAGATTATCGGTAAACATATCTACTTCTCTAAAGAATGGTTTATTTAAAAATTCTTTTCTTATACCTCCATATAAATTTTGGAATGTAATTTCTTTTACCTTAGATATATCGGACTCATTTAAGATTTGAGCAATTTGATCATACACATTTGTGTTATAATCAAAGTTATATCCTACTATATTACCAAGTAAACGGGGATGGTAACCATTAAAATCAAATTCCATAAACAAGTCATTATCTGGGATGAAGCAATCGCGTTCTCCGTTTTCTTTGTTTAACGCAGCATAGTTGATACTATTGAAGGAATTAGAAGGACGCCCAGTAAGAGTATATAAGTTATAATTAGTATAAGCTCGTCCTTGCTTAATGGAAAAATGCGGACTAGAATGGTTTTCATGGTATTTAATAAAACATTCTTTGTCCAATTTAATACCTTCTTTTTCGATTTTAAAGAATACATCAATTTGTTTATTTATATAATCAGTATTTTTATTAATATATGGTTGTATTATTTCATATATTGCTTCACAATATTCGTAATGTTTAGAAATAGGAATTAGTTCATTAACATTTTTTAAGGAACCATGAGTTCTATAAAAATCAGACATTAATATAGGTTCACATTGAGTTAAATCAAGTTTAACTCCTTTAGCAATACTACTTAATGTTATATCGTTTATTTTACCACTTAAAAAGTATTTAGTATGTTTGGCATCAATAGCATATAATTCCTTTTCAGATAGGAATTTTTTTAAAGGTTGCCATTTTAAACCTAAAGATTCATTATGTTTAATACAGAAAATATATCCTTTATCATCAAACGGCTTTACGTAAACTAATGATACTTCAGATATAGCAGGATGGTAATTATAATTGTTCGATATTATATGAACAAAACATTTATCAAAAGGCGGTAAGAGTGGTAATTGAGATTCTTTCTCTATTATATAAAACATAACCTTATTTATTTATTCGATAAATGTACGAATAAATTTTTAAGTAGCCAAGAAAGCTTTTAATCCAGGCATTTGATCATTAACTTCATCTAAAGTTTGAGTATTAGAATTATATGATACTACCTGATAGTTAGATGATGGTTGATTAGCTAATTCATTGTAAGATGAATTATTAATTTCTTTAATATTAATATCTGAGGTTCCTAAATCCTTATAAAAGTAACGAATTGAAGGTGAAGAATTATTAGGATTAAAAAGTGAATTTTTTAAAGTAGGAATTGACCCAGCAGCGGCTACAGTAGAAGCAGCCGTTGCCAATATATTATAAGTTTCTAATGATTTTGAATTATCATTAAAAGTTTTACCTGTGGAATATTTGTTGCCATTTACTATATTATAAAATCCTATATATGGCGTTTTATTACTTATATAACGTAAAGCAATATTTTTTTCTATACCGGTTCCATTAGTATATAAACCTTCTTGGATTCGGCTTTTTGGTATTGGTCTCATTATTAAAGATTTTTTGTATCAAAATTATCTATAGCAGATGCTAAAGCTGCTGTAAGTTTTCCTTCTTGTTTAATAATTCCTTTTACTAAAGTTTTAAACATTTTAATGTTATTAGCATTAGTTTCTGAGTTTCCTCTAAACGTTAAAGTTGTAGTGGATGTAACCTCATTGTTCCAATTTGTTTTTAAATAATTAGTGACAAATTTAATATAATTATTAGTTGCTTCAGCTGTTTGCCCAGCCGATCCTGGAGGGGCATATGTGTTTATAATATCCTTTACTGTGTTTAGTTTTCTATTAGTAAAATAATTAGATAAATTTAGTGCACCTGCTCTTACCCCATTTGCTTCAGTATCAAATACTAAAAATGGTAATCCTGAATTTGATGCTACCTTATATCCTAATACTCCTCTGTAATCTAAAGTATTATTATTTGCTACTATGTTAAAAGGATTATTATCATTTGCTGTTGAATAAGCACCTTGAAGAAGATTAGAATCAGGAATATTAATAATAGGGTTTCTGCCCGCTCTAATAGTTATAGATCCTGGGTATGGGTTGTTTTTCCATTTTTTCCACACATCTACTCCTTTGGTGTTTTCAAATACAACAGGATAAGCACTTAGTTCTGTAGTCCAATCATTACCTGAAAGTTGGTGGCCTAATCTAGTTACAATATATGCTATGTCTCTTCCTGGTACATTTCTATATCCTTTAGGGACAATGTCTTGGTTAATTTTAAATAGATTTCCTATAATAATACCACCAATACCATCTAGAGTAATGGTTAATTCAGTTGGTATAATAGTTTTAAATTTATTTCGAGGATCAAATCTATCTAAGTTAGATAAAAAGTCTCTATAAGCAAAATCTAAACCACCATAAGCATAATTATTATCATCTTTATTTCTTTTACCATTTAGATATTGAAAATAATCATTTATTTTAGTTAAAAAAGGTAAAAGGAATGTAGCAGGGCTATTAGGTTTATTAGGATCATTTAACGCTATGTTTGAATTAAAATCTTTTTTAGGTATTAATCTATCCTTAATTCCTTCATTCCAAGCAACTAATGTTGCATTATCGTATCCTAATTTTCCTATACCAGTAGCATCCTGTGCCGATATAGCTATAATAGAACCCATTTCAGGAAATATTTTAGATGAAAATTTGTAATCTCTAACTGAGGAGTTTAAATTGTGAAGTTGAAGTGTAAATAATTTATTAGTTGGGTTTCCTGTAAAATTAATATCATTAGTTGGGTTTCCTGTAAAATTAATATCAATAATTCTACCTATAGCATTTCTATTATCTACTTGAATATCAAAACTGTTTATATTTCCTAAACTATTTTGAATATCCCTCATAACACCTTGAATGTAATCTCTAATGGAGATAGTATTTTTGTTTTGATTATCGTTAGAAGCAATATTTTTAGAAATAGCTTGTTCATACAGGTAGTTTAAATTAACATATATATTCGAAATATATCCTAACTGCTTTGAATTAGTATCATTGTTTACTAAAAAAGGTAATGCATTCTTGGTTGATAGATTAGCTGCTGCGTCTGCTACTTGATTAGCAGCTTCAGGAATTCTATTAGTAAATGCTCTTTGTAAAATAGGATTTAAAGGAACATTAGAAAGAGCTTTAGATAAAGAAGCAATTACTGAAGCTTTGGTCCAGGTTATTCCTTTATTGTCTTTTGTAGGAAATTCACCTTCAGAAAATGGATCTTCATATAATCCTTCATTTATGTTAGTATTTAATTTTCCATTATTATCATAATCATAATAAAAAAGTTGTTTATATAAAGTATCAACATTTCCGAAATAATCTAGAAGATTAACTGATTTATAGGCTGTTTGTTTAACAGAAGGAGTAAAACTGTTACCATCAGCAAAGAAAAATACAGGATGTAAATCATCACCTTCAAGTTTTACATCTATTATAGCATCTCCTAATTCTTTAGCTAATTGATCTATATCACCCTGAAGACCTAATGCTGATGAGTAATTGTAAAATTTAAGGGGTATTAGGGATTGGATAAAGCTAACTACATTTGTTGTAGCTTGAGGGATAGTGGTTGTTTTTTTAGTAATACTTCCTGCAAATCTTCTAAATACATTATTTGTTCCTAATCCTCGATAGCTATCCCAATTAAGTCTTTTTAAACTAGTAGCTACAAATATATCACTAGGAACAGTAACAGAGGCTTCAAACGAATTACTTGGAGCTTGAACTTCTAAACTATTCCAATTATCATTTTTAACATAACATACTCCTAAATTAGTAGATAATGCTAAAGGACTAGCCATACATTTAAGAGATGTAGCAAATGCATTAGATGTTGGCATTCTATCAAATAAAGATTCTTTTGAATTAGTGCTATTTTTTTTATTATATTTTATATAAGTTTTAGACTTATAATCAGTTTCATATGTTACTAATTCAGAAAGTGGTTGATTTTTAGCTCCTTTAGGAAAAACATATGTACTAAGTAAGTCACAAAAACTACCTAATGTTATGTACACTTCTGAGGGGGAATTAGTTCCTAGAGGTTTTGGTAATCCTCCTCTTTCATTTTTATCATCTGTTATTTTTAATTTGTAAAGATAATAATAATTTCCTGTGTTAGGATCTGTGATCACATTAGTAGCACCATTAGGTTTTCCTTCTATGCTATTCCAAAGTTCTTGAAGCAATCCAGGAATTATTCCTTTTTCATAAGATTCTAAAACATTTAAGTTAGGAGTATTCCCAGGAATTTGTAATATTCCTTTAGTTGAATTATCAAAGGCTATTGTTTCTCCGG
Source organism: Chloridella minuta (assembly GCA_032273045.1). Taxonomy (NCBI): domain Eukaryota; class Xanthophyceae; order Mischococcales; family Pleurochloridaceae; genus Chloridella; species Chloridella minuta. Next base: position 16,566 of record JAUKPQ010106656.1, on the reverse strand, counting down.
GAACCCAGTTACATTTAAGAGATTCTAAAACTTCACCTAACGAAATAATTGAAGTAGTACAATCATATCCACCATCATCTCTAGCAGACCAGTTATAATTTTTAACATATCCTAGTAAGGCATCATATGTTCCATTACTCTCGTCTATAAGTTTATAAATCTGAGCAAAAGCATCGTTTAATGTTATATCTTCTTTGTTTAGTATGTCATAGCTAGGTAAAGCACCATTTACTCTAGCAAAATCCCAACCAAATTCTAATAACACAGTATATCCAGGACGCATGTATAAAAGTTCTAATTCTTCTAACTGTCTGATATCCCAGCAATTGAATGTTACTGTTGCTTCTTGGAGTGAGCCATATGCTCCTTTTGATTGAATTGCTACATTAGTAATACCGGGCATTGGTTTGATACCTGCTCTATTTGAAGCACCTCCTTGAGATAGATTACTGTATGCATTTGATTTACCTCCTAAACCATTTTTTTGAGTAAAAACATCTATATTACCCTTTTTAGTTTCTTTTATAGAGTGGTTTAAAACTCCACCTTGCATAACATATTTTTTAGCTAAAGCTGATGATCCTTCAAAATTAACTCCTGAGGTCATTCTTACCCAAGCTGAGCGGGAATTTAATTGGTGAAGATAGGCAGGGCTTCTAAGGGCCATACCTTCTTGTCTTCGTCCTAATTCATTTTGAATAAATGCAGGAAAGGTTTCTCTAAATATTGACATAACATTTTATTGATTATAGTTACCGAATATAGTTAAAACATTGTTTATATCCGTAGGTATTCTTAATTGAGTTCCAGGTATAGGAAACATAGAACCTAATGTGGAATTATTATTTATAGCAGATATAACCCACCATAAAGAAGCATCTTGATAGTAAGTATAAGCTAACAAATCTAATCTATCTCCTTCTACAGTAACAACATATAAATCATTATCTGCTGGTGGTATAGTTGGGAATTGTTTTGCTTTATAATATTGTTTTCCCGCACCAAATGGGGAATCAATAGTTGTTGTTAATATGTCTGCGTTGTTATAAATCATATAAATAATTTTCTCCAGTAATTTGTTGGTTTTGACGTACAATTTCATCAATTGTAGGTTCTTGTGAGGTAAACCCATCAACAGCTAATGCTTCATCAGCGTCTATAACCACAGGTGGTAAAGGTGGTAATTTTCTAGGACCAGCAAAATTTTCTCCTACTGGTACTTTATTGTCGGCTCCAAATATATCCGTTAACCATTTATTTTGATTACTTTGTCTATCACCCATAAATGCAGGTAAATTTTTCCAATCTGCAACTGGAGCTCCACCTTTGCTAGGTACTGTGTTTAGAGTTCCAGGGAACTTGCGAGGAACAAAATCATGAATAGGAGCAAATGTCATTTGTATAGTCATTACATGTGGTAATTCATATAAATCTCCTCCAGTTTCTGGTTCGTCTAATGCTATTTCCCAAGGTGAGTCATTACCTATAGTATAAGTCATATTTTTAATTATACCGGGTTGTCTAAACATATAATCTCCTAATGTTAATCTCATATAAGGACCTCTCATTATATTATTACTGTAGTCAGGCATTGTATTTGAGTACAGATAATTTAATTTTTGCCACATTGGTTTTAATTCGGCTTCAGACATTGCTGCTACTTGAAGCGTAAATGTAATATTTCGTTCAAATCCTTTGTAAATATAAAAAGGTTCTCCACGTCCTATATAATTAACTGTATTCCAAGATGGATTTGGCGAATCTGTAATGTCTTTAAGGTACGAACGAAAGATCATCCAGACACTATTTGTTGGTGAATCATTATCAACTGCTTCAATTCTAAACTTAATTAAGTCTCTTACCTTAGTTGGTTGAGCAAGTCCTGGGATTTTAATATATGATGATCCTGGAGCACTATCAGCATAGTATAATGGGGTTAAATTAACCTCATCTGAATATCCGCCCGCCTCACTTAATCCTAGACGACTATCTATGTTATATACACCTAAATCTAAATTCTTATATTTAGATCTTCCTGTTATATTAAAACGAATAGGACTACTAACTTGATTTATTTTATTTAATGTACCATCACCAATAGTAGTACCTGTATTTTTTCCAAAGTAAGCCGTTCCTATTCTATTTGTTGCTGTCTGGTTGTTAATTACTTTTTGTAATGCAGAATAGTTCTTGGCATTACCATAATTAATAACATCTTGATTAATTTGATTATCTTGAGATAGATTATTTTCTCGACCTTCAGCAAATGGGAGAATATTGTTATTTGATTCTATTAAAGCTTCATCATTACCTAAATATTGTAACGATACTCCTTGAGCATTATAGTAGTTTAATTTAGCAGAGGCATAAAGGTAAGGATTAATTCCCTCTCCATTAAAATTATTTTCATTAAAGCCTTCTTGTGTTATATAAAGAGGTGTGGTTAAAGGTAAATATTGAGGATTATTTAATGTAAAATTATAACGTTTAATTGTTGTAACTCCTATACCATCAATAGAATCAGGACCACTAATATATGAAGCTATATTAGCATTAATGTCTTTTTCTAATTTAGCCTTTAATCTAACTAATCTATTGTTAGCACCTCCCGGTTCAGATCTATCATTATTAAAAGCAACATTTTCGTATTTAGCACTATTTGATTCAATTGGTAATAGACCATGTCTAACAATATGACCTCCAAAAGCATTAACCGGTACTTGTAACAGGGTATTAATTCCTCCGTTGTAGATACGAGTAGGGCCTATATTAACTGCAGAAGTAGAACTACCTCCTAAAAGAGTACCAAAATTTCCTTGTAATAGATTAGTTAAAGGAGATCCTAAAGGGGCTTCCAGCTGTGGGTTAGACAACTGTAGTCCAATTTGTTTAACAATAAACCTTGGACCTTGGGGTGCATCTTTTAAGAATTTACCAATACGAATGAAATCTTTAGCAGAAGCATTTGTTGCTCCTACAAATCCTCCTCTAATTAAACCACCGTCTATACCGATTGCATCGTTAGGATCAGCTTGTTGGTCTAAAGCTGGAGGGATAGGTGTAGTAATGTATGGTTCTCCACTATTACCACCTCCTATTGTGTCATTTCCGTATCTTAAATTCCTTAGATTAGTTAATGTAGCTTGTTGGAATATACCCATTGCTTATTATTAAGGATGTGGAAAATCTACGTATTTAAGATTGGGTGCGTTTCTATATGGTGCTGTATTTAATGGATCTCCTTCTTCTAATTTTGATGGTGTTGGTATAAATGGTACAAATCCACCTGCTATTACTTGAATAGGTGGGTTTCCATTTATTGAGTACTGATCATGACGAGATCCTGGAGGGTTTGGGTTAACGTTTGGTTGAAACGTTGGTGGTACCTGTCCTCCATTCCATTTAGGTACTGAATTGGTGTACGATGATGGAGTTTGTAATAGGGCTACTAATGATGTTGGCATATTATTTGTATTTTAATGTTTATTATAAATATTGAATTAAGCTAAATTATAATTACCTTTAACTAATGCTGTTCCTACTCTATCTCCAGACATAATAATAGTTCCAGATTTGTTATATAATTGTCCTACACCGTCTTTAACACCTTTCATAGTATCGTTAAGTGAAGCAATAGCATTAACAACGGATGAATTATCTTGAACGACTGTTGCTGAGGTTTGTTGTGGGCGATTAATCATATCCCCTAGTTTAGGGTGAGCAGCAAATTCATCATTATCACTTAAAGCAAATAATCCACCTTCTTTAGGTGATACTATTGTTTTACCTTTAGATGAAAACATATCTCCGGCAGGTTGAGTAGCATCGTCTTGAAAAGCAGTATAGGCAGCAGCAATACCTGTTACAGCAGCAGCAATAGCAATAGCAGCAACACCAAAGGTAAGAGCAGAAGCAGCAGTTGCAGAACCAGCAGCTAATAAACCTGCTTGAACAGCTGATGCAGCTAACCCCGCTATTAATTTGGTAAACGAAAGAGCTGCTAGAGTTGCCATAACACCGTATAACACAGTTGAATTTTCTAACATTTTAGCCATCATATCGGCAAATTGACCTAATGGACCTCCAACTATTCTTCCAACAATATCTTGCATTTTTTCCATAGCAAGATTAAATTTGTCCTGAGCATTTAGGGCTTCTATTCTATTAGCAACTTCTTCACCACTCATAGCAACAATTTGTTCTCGGGACATACCCATGTATTGTTGCTTTAATAATTGATCTGAGAGCTCATCTGTTTGTAGTCCTAATGCTGATGCTACTTTTTCTTGGGCTATAACATTCATATTAGAGAAATTAGTAAAATCAATTCCTTGACTATTTAATTCCTTCATAGTAGTTGTTAAATCCCCAGTTAAAGAAGCAGAACGAGCACGTTCTAGATTAAACTGTCTTCCTGTAATTAATTCAGCTTGTAACTCATTTTCAATAGATGATTCAAAATCAAGTAAAGCACTTGCTTGTTTTTTAACGGTATCTAAATTAGTACCTAATAGTCTAGATTGAGCAACTGCTTCAGCTAACGCTTTAGGATTACCTTTAAGCATTGCTAATGTTTGACCAGATATTTTACCGATTTCTTCTAAAACATCTTTCTGATCTAGTTGTATCCCATGTTGAGCAGATAAGCGTTGAGTTGTTTCTAACACTACATTCTTAGTGTCTTTAAAACTCATTCCGGATGCTTTAGAAAGTTTAGCTAAACCTCCAGCAGCCTCTTCACTTATTCCGATTTGTTTAGTTAATTTAATGAACTGTATGTTCATATCATTACTAAAGCGAGAATTAAATCCTAATTGCTTTCCTAATTCAACATTAGCAGCAACCATCCTTTCAGTATTAACTGCTATATCTCCAGAAGCAACAGCAGCATTATTAAATTCTTGTCTTAAAGCGTATGCTTCCTCTTTACTTACAACTAAACCTTTTTGTATTCTTACTACTTGATCAGAAGCAGCAAAAGCAATTTTTTTAATAAATTCAAATATAGCTGTAAAAGGGCCAAATAGATTTTTTATATCTTTTAATCCACTGGTTATTCCTTCTATTCCTCCTTTAGTAAGTCTATACTGTAGATTTTGTTTTTTAACTTGATCAAGGAGAATTTCATTAGCTTTAATTTCTTCTTCATATTGACGTTGAATACCTTTATGAGCTTCTATTATTTCATCAACTTTTTCTAGCTCTTGAGTTTTCCTAGTAATTATTCTTTCACTATTTTTAGCTCCACCTTCAATAACTCTAATAAGTTCAGATTCTTCTTTAATTTTTAATTTAATATCTTTAATAGCTTTGTCTTCTATTTTTCTTTGGGTAGAAGACATTGTAGCTTGACGAGCCGCTTCTTTATTTGCTAAATCACGTCTTAGACTATCAATACGAGCATCAGCATTTGCTATATCTTCTTGACGTTTAACTTCTTTATCGGCTAATTTATTAAGTTCTTCTTGAAGATTTTTTTGTCTTATAGTAAATCTACCTCTTTCACCAAATGACTTATTATTTCGAGCTATATACTCTCCATAAGTCTTTTGAATATTTGATAAAGCAGTAGATACTTCTAATTCTTTTACTCTTCCCGTAAGTAATCTTTTAGATAAGCTTTGGGCTTGTTTTAAGGCATCATTATATTTACCCAAATCAGCATAAAGTTCACTGTTAGCTCCTTTAGAAAGTTTAAGAGCATCCGTAACAGATTTAACATTTTTAGATAAAGATCTAGATAGATCTATAGATTCTCTTAAGGAATCATTAAATCTATTTATTTCTTCAGTATTATCTTGAAGATCTTGCTTATTAATATTATCAGCCATAGTGGTGTATTGTGTAGATAAATATGAAAAGCCCTACTTTCGTGGGGCTTTTGCTGTATAGGTTGGATTCATTGGAGGTTTAACAGTTGTTGATGAAGCAGATTTCATAGATTTTTGTTGCTTTTCAGCATCTGCATTCTGTTTTTCAAAATGCTCTCTTATTTTATTATAAATAAAATCCCTATGTGAAATAGGTAAATTATAAATCGTTTCCCAATCATATCCTCCATTTCCGTAAAATACTATTTCATGTATTCTAGAAAACAGATATTCTCTGTATTTAGGCGTCAGGCCAAAAAAAGTTAATCCCGATAGGGATAGTTACGCCCTCCTGAACGTAGCCATCTTTGTTTAAAGTTATTGTAGTTTCAATATCTGGGGATATTTCGTTATAATATTTTTTTAATGCTCTTGAATCTGGGGCTAATAGGTAATTGTCTACAAAGTCTATAATCGCTACGCGGTCAGTTTTGCCGTTAACTGCGATTATCATGTGTTTTAAACGCGTAGTATTCTCAAATGACCCATTTGCGTCAATTTTTTGAAGTCCTTTAATTTCCGCGTCAATTGCTTTTTCATCTTTACCAGTTAATAACTTAAAGACTACAGTATTACCTGATTTGGGTAATTGGAAACTGAATTCATTTTTACCTTTTTCAAATAAATTTTCATCTAAAGGTTTTTCTTCTAATGTAGTTAAATCTAAGGTGTATTCGTCTTCGTTACCTGTTGATTCGTTTCTAAATTTGAATGAATAATCTTTTCCATATCCTAAGATACGAGCAGCGAATAAAATTGAATTTTTATCACCTGTAACTAAATCGTCAATGTCGATTGGGGTTACAATAAGTGATTTTAATAATTTATCAATAGCTGTTCCCTGTTTGATAAAATTGATATTAGTTAAAATATCTTCATCTCGTGCGCTCATATAACGCATTTCGATTTCTCCCTTAGATAATAAGGATGTTTCAGGATACACGAGACCTTTTGATGGTAATGTAACTGTTTCCGTTGGAATTTTTAAATCTGCCATAAACTTGTTTTAATTTTATATATATAAATATAACGAAAGAATGTTTCTCATAAAAAAACCCGATATTTCTATCGGGTTATTTATTTAATTTCTAGGAGCATCTGTTCTGTCTGAGAAGAAGCGATCAATATATCCCTTTATCCCGGAAACAAACTCAGATTTTTCTCTGTCTGTTAATTGATTATAGTCTTTTAATATGTCTAATTCATTAAGCATATAAGTAAACCCTTTTAGCATATTAGCTACACTATTTCTGTGTGGGTCTACATTTCCATCCACTACTCTATTTTCATTAAGAGCTTCAGAAATGCATTCTTGAATTAGTTCTTTAAGAATATTATTCATATTAGTAGTTCAAGATACAATAATCCATACCAATTGTCATAGTAAGATTTACTGCTTCTGTATATGTTGACCAATCGTAATCATCAAAGTTTGCTGTTTTAATAAAAGCACCTTTAATAACCCATTCTGATACCACGTCACCAACTGGACCTAAAACATTAAATGTAATGTCTTTTTTATAGAAATCCGAGTAACCTGCTCTACCATTGATTGATTCATATGCTAAACGAGCCCATTCCATTACAACCTGTGCACCTGATGGAGCGATTGGGTCGAATAATGTGAATGTCATATCACCCCATAGCCTTTTTCCACTACGGATTTTTCTATAGGTATTAATGTGATCTAGAATAATTTCTCCATCATCAAAATTTACGGCACTTACTCCTTTGATAATATATGATGGAATACCATTTACATACATTATGAACCTGTTTGGAACTTTAGGCTCATATTGAGTAAACATCATTTCATTTGCGTTTAATATAGGCATGTTATGTTGTATTTATTAATTGTTTATTATAAATATTACTTCTTATGGGAATGATACACCAGTTGGTAAGATTGTGAAATCTAATATTACAAATTCCGCAGTTTTAGTTGGTTGAATGTAAATTTGACCTATTAATTGGTTTCTATCTACAACACTTGGTGTGTTATTTGATTCATCCATTACTACTTTAAACGCATATAAACCTTGTCTTTGTACTACTGAGTCTAAGTATGGGTTTACTTGGTTTAAGAATTTGTTTCTTGTAACTGCTGTATTTTGTTCAAATACTAATGAACGAGCTACACCACTAATATATCCTTTTAATGCAATTAATAATCTTCTAACATTTACTCTATCTAAAGCAGTTGCTTTTTGTTGTAATGTTTTCTGACCAAATACTACAACACCGTTTCCAGGGAATGTAGCTAATGGATTTACATTATCTAAATATAAATTATTTCTATCGTTTAATGATAATTTTCTTTCAACTTTTACTACGTTTGGAATACCACCTCTAGTAATACCTGCTGGAGCGAACCATGGAGCTGATACTTGATCTGTAAATGCAAATACACCACCCATTAATACTGAAGCAGGAACCCATACTAATCTACCCATTGCTGAGCTGAATACTTGACACCATGGCCAGTATGTAGCTGCGTAGCTTGAGTTTGAAGCATTTGCTGCTGTTTTAGCACTTGTAACTGTACCTCCATAAGGAACAGGGTCAACTACTGCTAAAGCATCTGCTCTTCCTTCACATAATGCGATTGGATCAGCATTGTTAGCACCGATATTAATGTTTGAATTTCCACCTGCTAAGAATAAACCAGGAGTCATTAATAAATCAAATTGATATTCGTCTGTATTGTTTAATAAGTTTAAAGCTACTGCATAGTCTTCGGTTGTGAATCCTTGAGCATTTGAAACACCACTAACAATATTTTCATACATGAATCTTGGTAATGTAGTATCTACTACTCCACCATTAAATGCACCTGCTATACCTCCGTCTCCGTTTGCTGGTAAACTTCCGCTAAATAATGCTGATTGGTATAATCCGTTATTATCAAATGTACCATATTGTGCTTGAGGTACGTTTGCTATTCTAATATATCTAGAAGCATTTGGGAAATCACCTGTATAATCAATGTATCCTTGACCATCTGCTACTGAGTATGTGTAAACTGGTTTGGTATTACCAATTACTCTAGCAATATAGTTAGGTTGGTTAACATCCATTGATAAGTTTGTCCATGTTTCAAGAACATTTGGTTGAGCATCTGTATCATTACCACTTCTTACAAGTAATGTAAATGTACCTTGTGTAGTATTTACATTTTGAACTTGCCAACGTACGTTAGTAGCACTACCGCTTACTAAAGCACCTGAAGATAATATAGATCCTGAATTGTTCATTTGAGCACCCCAAGCTAATGTTTCGATTTCAAAACATTGAGCACCATTAGCACCTCCACCAAAGTTATTAGTAATACTTGATGAAACTGCTTTAAATGAATTTCCTAATGCTTGAATTTCATAAGGATATCCTAAACTAGCAGTAAATGAAGCAGTTGTTAATGAAGCAGTTGCGGCAATTCTAAATGTATCTTGTAATGAATTAATTTTATTAACAAGGTTTGTTGTTGTGATTGCATCGGTTGATCCTGTTGTAACATAATAAATCGGAGCAGCATCTACTAAAGTAGTACTACCTGTCATTATAAATTTACCATAAGAGGTAGCTGTTACTGAACCTGTTATCGAACCTGTTAATGTAAGGAATACAGTTCCGGCACCACCATCATCCTTGTGTAAACCAGCAACACTCATAGAAGAAGTTGCGTTTATACCTACTAAAGGAATACTTGCAGAGGCAAATGATTCTAATGCTGAACCTGTTCCTGCGTGTGTAATTCTGGTTACTAATAGAGTTGCACCTCCATTATCGAAATAGTTTTTAGCTGTTAATGAAGTAAAATACTCCATAGAGCCACTTGCTCCATTGTTAAAAGTAGTTCCAAATTTTGCAATATAGTCACTATATGAAGTAACTAATGTTGGAACATAAGGAATACCATTAACAGTTGGTCCAACGATAGCTGCACCAGCTTCAATAGGGCCTTGAGTTACTGCGCTCTGGTCGTTTTCATTGGTATATACACCAGGAGAGATAATTGCTTCTGCCATTTTATGTTGTTATTTTAAATTGTATTAGGGGTTGTTCTAATGATAAATATTCTAAAACCCTTACAAACCTAAAATAGAGTTATTTTAGTTCACCTGTTTCCAAGTCAACTTGTCTATCTCCATACTTTTCACCTAATTTAGCAGTTAACGCTAAACGTTTTTCATTAACTTCTTGGATATAGTTGATTAGGTCGATACGATTTCCGTTTAATTCGTCTAATCTTTTTTTAGCTTCTTCAATATTAAGAACTACTATTCCTAAATCAAATAATGCCTTTTGATACCCTTCATGAATACTTTTAAATTCAGCTAATTCTTCTACAGTTAATTGGTCTAATGATTGTGTTTGTTCTTCTGTGTTTCTTTTTAACATAACGTTGGTTTTTAAGTTATTATTTAGCCCATTTATTTTCAGGGCATGGGTTTGTTTCTAAATTAATAGGAGAAAATATTTTTTTATCTAGTGGGCAACCACATAAACCGCAATAATAAAAATCAATTACTGCTGTATTTTTTTTACGAAATTCACACCCGTTACATACAGATGCTCTATTTTCGGCTAATTTTTTTTCTTCTGGTGTAGGGTTAGCTGCCGTTATCCAAGCTGATGCTATTTCTGTAAACTTTTTAAACATTATTTATTTTTTTATATTATACAAAACCTATCTGAGGTATCCAACTATTTCTAAAAAGGATTATCTGAGCTCCAAGTTAATCCGTTAATATTATTTACAGTTATATTTAATCCACTTGAGTCTGCTACTAATCCAGCATTATCTGTTGCTAATAATAATAATTTAGTATTAGCTGATGGTGTTATTGGTGACGATGGTGGGGTAATAGCGTTACCAGTGTATAATGCTGTTCCATTAACAAAATTAAAGTTGGTTATTTTTCCTGGGAAGCGGTAGCTTGATGCAAAATATTCTCCCAGGTTTCCAAGATATAATTTAGATAGTAGTGGAGCTAAATCTACATTTCCTATACTGTTTCCAGGATTTGCTAAAGCACCATTAACATATATATTAAATGTTGTTCCTACTCTAGATATAGCGATATGAGTCCAATCAAGTAATGTTGAAGTTGGTATTGAAGTAACAAATGAATAACCAATTCCTGTATTAGATATGATTTGATCTAATTGGAATAATATATTAGAGTTATAATCAGCCATAGAAAACCTTACAGAATCTGTATTTGAATTATAGATACAGAATGGAAGTATTGCTCCGTTAGCTGGGTCATAGGTGCTTAGCTTTTGGAACCATTCAATTGTAAAATCATTGTATCCTAATGAATAATCAGTACTAGCTACATTTGTAGCAGCATATCTGTTATATTCATTACTAAAATCTATACTACCACCATAAACGGTTGGTGTTGATGGTGAAATAGATGGAGTTATACTAGGTGTTATACTAGGTAAAATTGATATACTTGGTGTTACGCTAGGTGTAACTGATATAGGTGGGGTTACACTTGGTGTAATCGATATACTAGGTGTTATACTAGGTGTAATTGATATACTTGGAGTGATTGATGGGCTAGGAGTTGGACTTGGTATTGGTCTACCAGGTCCAGGAGCTGCAGGGGCTCCGACAGGTCCATTAGCGTTAACTACAGTTTCAGCTGTAATAGAAACAACGGATTTTGAAAAGAATTGATGTTGTCCCTTAGTTGCTAAATCTCTATTAATTGTTTCAGGTATGATGTATCCGTACAACGTTATACTTAAACTTGTTTTAGCTACACGTTGTTCATTAATAGAATATTCATTAGTTGAATCAAATCTATCAATATATGTTCTAAATTGATAACGATCTTTATTACCCCAATAAGAATCTGAAGCGAATTCAATAGATTCAACTATTTTATTATTTTCTTGTATAAAATTAGTAATAATAACACAATCATATGTTACATTAATATAATCTGGTACAGGGGTTAAATAGAATTTTTCAGATGGTAGATAATTATTTAAAACATCAAAATTAGTGTATTGATTTTTTGAATTATATCTACCTTGAGCAACAGCAAAATTGTTTACTCCATTACCATCTAATTTATTTGCTAATGTTCTGTTTTTTTCAAATCCTGTTCGTCTAATCATTATGATTGGATACATAATTTTACCGTTTTTATCACGATAAAATCCATCCTTTTGAACAGATACCCATCTTTCTTGAGAACCATATATAGTAGGTACATTAATTTGATTTCCGTTTTGTACTACTACAGGTTTAATAACATCATCAAAATAATAAAATACAGCCTCATCTATGTCTTGTAAACCAAAGGAAACAGGTGTAATATCATTTTCAATATCAACAGATATTTGGTTAGCACGAGTTATTCTATCTTCAGGTAAGACAGGCACATCAGCAGGTGAAATATAAGGTTCGATCTGCTCATTTACTCGTCTAGCTGGAGTATTAGGTAGTATTGGGAGTTGTCTTGACATTATCTAGATTGAGTTAATCCTAAACTTTCAGGAGATACATAATGAGCATTAACAATAATAGAGAAACTTGCGCCAAAGTCATCTAAATAAGCTCCATTGTAATTATATTCAGGTACTTTACCAACTATGTCTTGGTTTTCGTTAACTAAATTTATTTCATAATAATCATTATTCCATAATACAACATCACCAATTTGAGGCACAATGTTTTGTAGTACTAAATCTTTACGTAAAAATCTAAATTTAAAATCTCTAGTAAAGTTAGGTCCCAATTCACTATATGTACCATCATAATCTCCTCTATCAATTAAACATACTATTAATACAGGTGGATTATACATTTTAGTTCCACCTTCGGCTTCACCATAAATGTTAGTTGAAGTTTCATCTAATGATATTTGATAGTATCCAACGTTTTGCTCAATAATGTTGTGTAACAACTCTGCATTGATGACGTGGAAAAAAGAAATATCACGAGAAGATCCGTATAAAGCCATTATTAGTAATTTCTAATTTTTAATATTGTTTTTGTTCTAACTTCAAACTTTACTAAACCTGGGATTTTTAGAGCTTCTGATTTGATTCCTTTTATAGTTTCAATAGAATTTCCTTGAGAAATGTATTTCATTTCTAGTAAAGAGTAATTATACAGATCAGAAGAAGCAGCTTGTAGTTGTTCGTTATCTATTACTTTAACAACAATAACATTTTTTATACCACGAATTTGATTATATATTTCAGTAAAGTTAGCATCATTTTTCATTTTTAAAATGATCTGTGAGAAATAAGTTTCAAATGATGCTTCAGTTAATAATTGTTCTAAATATCCCATATTAAAATATGTAAAGTCCCATTGGAACGTCGTTTAATGTTTTATTTAAGTTATCAGAGTTAGCTGCTAATTTTTCTAATTGAGCTTGACGTCCTGTTTTTTCTAACATATCTCTTAATTGAACTAATAATGCTTCTTTAGTTGCTCTAGCATCAGTTAATAAATCTTGTTGATTTAATGTCACTTCTGATCCAGGGATTGGTACAGTGCTGTATTTTCCTCTAACATATCCTAGAATTTCTCTACATAATGCTAAAGTATATTGGTAAATCCACATTCTACCTATAGAATTAATGTAATTGTAATTAGGATTAATGTAAGGTACATTAGAAGGATTAGTAATCAAATTAGTTGCTGCAGAACCGCTTGCTGTTCTTCCACCAATTACGCTATCTCTTTCAGATCCCTTAACATATTCTATCCAAACATTATATTTGGTCAAAGGTAAAGGAAATAATTTTAATTGATTGTTTTGGATTTCAAATGAGAATGCGGCTCTTCTGATCTGGTCATTTAATTTAATTGCTTGAATTCTTTGTAAATCAAAAAATAAAGGCATTAATAAGAATGTAATTGCAGGTGAATATGCTCCAAATCCAAAGCTATTTAATAAACCTTCGTAGCTATATCCAATACCAACATAAGGATCAAAATATCTCATTGACGCTGGTGGGGCTTCAAAAAATACACGTTTAACTTCAATATAATCATTTGGTCCTATAGATGCTGATTGTTGTGCCCAAAGATTTAAGTCATATGATTGGACTCCAGCTACTGTTGGGAATGAACCACTATAGTAAGTAACATTACCACCCACACCAGCTTCTTCACCATAGTTTTCTGCTATTCTAACAGCACCTCCTAGTGAAGGAGTCATTAATAATTGATTAAATGGACCTGAGCCTGTTGGATTTCCTTCCATTGAAAGCATATTTTCCTGTACTTGGAATTGGTATACTTCATTCCCATATACAGTTACTGCTTCTTCAAAAGCAGTGTATATTTGGATAGGTTGAAGTTCAACTACTTCAATAGGCCATCCTAAACGTCTAGTAACGAATACTACAACGCTATCTGCATCGGTTTGAAAGTCATATTGGTAATCATAGAACCCAAAAGGCGTGTCACCCGGGAAAAATTGAGAGGTACCATCATATACAGGGATATCAGCCATCTTTATGTTTTAGTATAAATATTAATATATTTTAATTATTCCCAAAAGGAGGTGGTAGCGTTACATTTATTGGATTAATTATTAATTCAATCTGTTCAGCTAGATTTAATTGCATAGCAGGCACATCCATTGTTTCTTCCATCCATCCTATAACTTGTTCTTCACTAAGTTCTGGGTATGGTGTGAATGCGTCTGGTGTAGGTGTTCCTACGGCTTGAGATCCATAGATCTCTGCAGATATTCCATTCTCGTTTGTACCATTGTATCTCCAATGTACTGTTGTAACCACATCTTGCATTCCATCTTCGTTAACTCTACAATCAAATGCAGTAAAAATCCATGTGTATGTAATCATAATATTTAATTTATTTAATTTTATCCTATTTCCTCTATTGATATGTAATTAATAAACAGACTATTATCAGAATTATTCCTTATACGTAGTTGATAAGGTATAGCATTCCCTGATGTTATTTGAAGAGCTTCGTAATAAGGAACCTTATAAACATCATTAGTTCCAGGACTTTTATTACTAAACATAAGATCTCCATTTACTTGGAATACAGGACATGAATTAGTAGCATCCCAAAATGAAGTACAGTAAAATTGAGCTGTTATATGTATAAAACCACCACCTCCGGCAACTGTTACATTCTGACTTGTAATAAACTGGTTTGGACCTGCAGGATCATATAATCCTATGCTTAATCCAGTTTTACTATTATCAAGTGTGTATTCATAAATTACTGTTACTTTAAAACCTCTCCCTGTATCATTATTGTTATCTGCAAAATAATAGGCAGGAAGTACATTAGATCCTTTATAATTAGTTCCATTACCTATTATATCGGCAATTATATCCCCACCTGCTGATATTGACAATATATCCTGTGCCATTTGAAAAGTGAACAAAGTTTTATGGTACCATCCACTAGTTAAGTGATTGGTTTTTTCTGGGGTTGCTGTCCAAGGTTCTTGTGGTGTATATGGCATATTTTATGTTTTTAAATTTATTATTAGTTTCTTAAAATTAATCTAGAAGTAAAACTGTGGTATATTGTGCTTCCTATGTTATTATCTAATAATACATCAAGATAACCTGTTCCGCTATCTACTACTGTAAATATAGCTGCAGAAGTATTTCCTATTGTAAGTGCGTCTACTTCAGCCCACTGTATAGCACTCATATCACCTTTAAAAATTCCTTTTAAAGTTCCTGATCTCATATTTCCTCCTGTATCATCAATCACATATTCTATAAAGAACGCTGAGTATTTACCTGGGTCTAGTCTAAGTAAAGTTCCTGTTCCTCCATCTCCAACGCTACCATCATTAGGTGCCCAAATATGGGGAAGATCGTTGTAAGTTGCGGATTGTTTTCCAACAGATAAGGTGTAATTACCTGTAAATGTACTGTTATCAGGACTCTTATCTAGTGCAGTACCTATTACAATATTTCCTGTTCCAGTAATACTATACCCTGCTCTTCTACCTATTCCTATGTTATCATTTGAGTTATTTGAATATAACGCTTCACTTCCAATAGCTGTGTTTCTTACACCAGAACTAAGTGAAGCTGCTGTTCCAGCTCCCAATGCAACATTGGTCGGTGAACCACTTGTTCCTCCTCTACCGACAGTTAGTCCATTTATAGTAGCATCTGTTGTTGAAGTAATAGATCCTGTTACTCTTAAAGAACCTGTAATTGCGGCCGATCCTGTATATGGGAACGGTGATCCACCTGCTCCAGCTGTTGTAGTTCCATCTGCTAGTAAGTACTGACTTCCCGCACCAGGTTTTATAAATCCACTTGTTGCTGTTACTGAACCTGTTACTATAGTATTACCGTTTACATCTAGTTTTGCATTTGGTGTTGTTGTTCCAATTCCTACATCACCGCTAGTTACGTTAAGTAATGTATTATTCCCTTGATTATTAATTTGTAATGGACCACTTGACCAGCTTTGTATATATGCATATGAGCTATCAGATGATACTGTTACAGGCTTACCACCGCCACCACCTCTAACACGAAAAGCATATGTTGATTCGCTACCAACTGTTAGAGAAGATCCAATTACATCTAGTTCAGTATCTGGGCTTGTTGTTCCAATACCTACATTAGTACCATTGTCATAAATTAAACTGTTACTTAATGTGTTTGCACTTGTAAATTTAGAAACATAATTTGTTGTCCCTGATAT
>JAUKPQ010106434.1:0-15918 GCA_032273045.1 Chloridella minuta | reverse complement strand
GATGAAGAAACAACTCCAGTTAATCCTGAACCATCTCCTTTAAATGAACCAGTAAAACTACCTGTTAAATATGAACCCGCAGATTGACCTTGAATATAACCTACAGTCATATATTGGTTTACACCTGCCATACCAACTCCACCACTACCTGGGTTTAATACTAAAGCACCTGCTGTGCTTATATAAGTTTGTTGGAAATTGTTACCTTCAACTTGGAAGGTTGAAGAACCTGTAAGAGCTAAATTTAAGCTACCTGAAATATTTACTGATTGGCTTAATGGGTTAACATAAGAAGCAGTAGAAGCAAATGAAGCACTTAACGCATATGAAGAGGAAACTGCTGAAGAAGCGGATATACCTGTTAAACCTGTACCATCACCTTGGAATGAACCTGAGAATGAACCTGAAGCTACTGTACTAGTTAATGTTAAACCATTAAGTGTAGTTACTGTTTGTCCTAAAGCTACAGGAGTAGATCCTAAAATTGAACCTGAATTAGTAAGCATTGCGTTACTAACACCACCTGCTTTAACTCTTAAAGTGTCAGTATTTATTTCAATAGATGTATCATCTACGTTTACAGATAAAGCCGTACCACCACCACCTGCTAAACCATTTCCAGCAACTGTAGAATTAAGTTCGGTAGCTGTAATACCGGAAGCATTAACTGCTACACCAGTTGAACCAACTGTTAAAGTTGAACCTGAAGCTTGAACTGAGAATGTTTTAGTAGAAGAACCATCATATGGACCTCCAGTTAAACCATTACCTGAAACTAAGTCTGGTAAATCTGTTGTACCTGTAAAAGAACCACTGAATGAACCTGTAACTACAGCTCCAGTTAAAGTTAAACCTGCAATTGAAGTTACTGTTTGTCCTAAAGCTACAGGAGTAGATCCTATAATTGAACCTGAGTTAACAAGAGCAACATTAGGAATGTTTCTTAATTGAGATTCAGATACACTAATACCACTTGCTCCTACATTAATTGTACCATTTGATGCTGAAACTACAAATTTGCCACCTGAAGTAGTTAAACCGTTTCCTGCTAATGAACCTGAATCAACAGATACTGTTTGAGCAGATGTTCCATTATATGTAAAAGTGTTAATACCGGCTCCCTGCGTTAAGTTATAAGCAGAAGAAGCGACTACGCCCGTTAATTGCGAACCATCTCCAGCGAATGAACCTGTAAATGAACCTGTTAAGGAAGCACTTGCTGTACCATTTACTAAATAGTTCTTGTCATTGTTAAGTTGAGATATCGCCGAGCCCGATACTACTACTTTTTTCCATGTTGCCATTTGTAATTTGTTTTTATTTAATTAATTAATTTATTATAAGTATTAAGTTATTCTATACCAATATAAGCAGATTCAGAAGTAAAATATAAACCTCCTAATACTGCGGTTGGAGTATAATTGTTGGCATTGGCAAAAAATTGGACTGTACCTGTGGCATCTATGTTAAATAAAGCGGGAGCACTTGCCCCTGAACCTGATTTAATTAAGAATGCATTTATGTTTCCTACTGGTTGAGATATTACTACACTACCTGTTACTTGTAATGATCCCGTAATATCAGCTGAACCTGTAAATGGGAAACCTGCACCTGTTCCTCCTGAACCTGAAATAAATTTTGATAAAGTAGAAGCTACTACAGTATTATAGGGAGCTAAACCTAAACTTTGATTTATACCTAAATCTGAAGCACCTACTAAAGGCATAAAACTTCCTGATATTTGGGCTGTATATAATTTGGTTTGAGAAGTAGCTAAAGCATATCCACTTGGTTGTGTAAAAGCAGGAATATCACTACTAGCGGTTAATACTATATCAACTATAGTAGTACTAGTTCTAACAGGTATTTTAGTTAATTTATATTGACCAAATAATCCAGTTAAAGCAGTAGCAGCGCCACTACTTGTTACAGCTAATTGACCTATTACACCCCAGGGAAGTGTATTTGGATCATAATTACTATCTTCACTACCTGTTATATATGTAAAATTAGAAGGTGGGTTGGTTGTACTACCTCCTACTTTACTAAAAGTAGCATTTTTAATGTAGTACATACCCGTACCAGGCATAATAAATATAGTTTGGGTTGTAGCACTTGCTATTGCAGGTTGATCTAAAGTAATAGTACGGCTTGCAGAATCAAAATTTGTAATAGTAGCAATACTGGTAATTTCACCTGAAGATCTAACTGACATTCCGGGTGATATTGAACTAGTACCATAGAATCCTGCTACATCCGTTACATTAGTTATAGTATTTGAACTATTTTCAAAATCACCTGTTACCCTAATAAAGGTAGTAGTATTAGATGCTGTACTATATATAGTAGCAGGGGTAGATAAATCTAAGGATGCAAATTGTAAATTTGGATTAGCCATTTATTTTTTTTAAATTGTATTAAAATGCTAGTGCTACTATAACTGAATCTCCACCCCAGTCTGATGATAAACTAACTGTGTTAAAATTAGATACTAAACTATATTGAATAGTAGGAGTATAAATAGTTGATCCAGGACCATTAACATTTACAATAGTAGCTAATATGGGATTTACAGTTTTTTTACTAGTAAACCCTCCAGCCCCATTACTTAATGAAGTTGGGAGAGTAATTGCCATAGTATCTACTTGAGTAGATGAATATTGGTTTATTTTATTTAATTGAGTATTACCAACTGAAGGAGCAGCATATGTAATTGCTGTTATATTACCTCCTGATTGTGTTATTGAAGATACTCTTGGACATGGAACATAAGCTCCAGCTGTACCACTTGTAGTTCCTGAATTAGCTACGGTACAAGTAAATGTATCTGTACCTGTTGAAGTGATAGAAACGTATACATAATCAACGTTTGCATTTCTTAATAAGATATAATCTCCAGTTGATAAACCGTGTCCTGTAGAAGTTACTGTTAATGTAGTTGTTGATCTAGACCAAGTTAACCCAGCATATAAATTACCTGTTGATTCTATATATATTTCATAGTCAGTTCCTGATGAAGCTGCTAAATATCTATTTTGTGTATTAAATATAGCACCTGATAATCCACCTGAACCTGGTTCACCTTTAGTACCTAGTGTACCTTGAGCTCCTTGAGCACCTATAGTACCTTGAGCTCCTTGAGCTCCAGTAGCACCTTGAGCTCCTGTTCCAGTTGCACCTTGAGCACCATTAGTACCTGAAGTACCTTGAGCACCTTGTGTTCCTGTAGCACCTTGAGCTCCTGCCCCTGTTGCGCCTTGAGCACCATTAGTACCCGTTGCACCCTGAACACCATTAGTACCTGAAGTACCTTGAGCACCTTGTGTTCCTGTAGCACCTTGAGCTCCTGCTCCAGTAGCACCTTGAGTACCATTTGTTCCTTGAGCACCATTAGTACCACTTGAACCCTGAGCACCATTAGTACCTGAAGTTCCTTGAGCACCAGTTGTACCTTGAGCACCAATTGCTCCTTGAGCTCCATTAGTACCTGAAGTACCTTGGGCTCCATTAGTACCTGAAGCACCTTGGGCTCCATTAGTACCTGAAGAACCTTGAGCTCCTTGAGCTCCTGTTCCTATAGCTCCTTGAGCTCCATTACCTCCCTGAGCACCAGTTGCACCTTGTGCACCAGTTCCAGTAGCACCTTGTGTTCCTGCTCCTGTAGTACCTTGAGCACCCGTTGAACCTTGAGCGCCATTAGTACCTGTAGCACCTTGAGCGCCATTAGTACCTGAAGTACCTTGAGCTCCTTGAGCTCCATTAGAACCTGCAGTACCTAAAGTACCTTGAGCACCAGTTGCACCTTGAGCACCTTGTGCTCCAGCACCGGTAGCTCCTTGAGCACCTGCAGTTCCTTGAGCACCTGTTGTTCCTTGAGAACCAGCGGATGAAGAACCAGAATATAAAGTACCCGCTGAATCTATTAATACTAGACCCATTGAGGTATTTGTTGTATTTTGTGCTACGTTTTTAAACCTTACAGACCCTGTTGTGAATAGAGACCCAGTTAAGGTTAAGGAACCTGAAATTGTGATATCATATGCCTTAGTACCTGTAAAAGCATCTACGGATTGGGAAACCTGTAATGCTTCAATGGTTTGACCAGTTGATATCCCGTTATTGGATAATGTATTTGCCATGGTAAAATGTTATATTTTATTATAAATATTATATTTCTTATTGTCTATCAATGTTTACTAAAATTGTTGTATCTGTAGTTCTAGATGTTGGTAGTGGTTGAGCTAATTTACCTACTGCTACCAATTCAAAATTATTATTATATAATCCTACTGTAGTAACATAAGGACTAAAATAAGATCCTGTTGCAAAACTATATACAACTCCACTATTACTTGAACCCGATATTACTGAAGGATTTAAAGTATAATTAAATTCACTTTCACCTATAGTACATTTATATTGTGTTTCATAAATAGTAAAAGATGATGAGAATGAACAAGTAACATTTGAACTTGTTACAAAATTTAGTATATGGCTATTACTCATTGTTACACCACTTGATATTCCATCTCCAGTTGGTTCTGTTCTTGTACCTCCAGTAAGAACTACAATACCATGTTCGTAAATTATATTACCAACATAAATGGAAGATGTATTTAAATTATTTAGTCGTTTTAATCTACCTTCACCATCATCAAAATAACTACCACTATTGGTTATAATATTTAAAGTATTAGGTTGAATATAATCCCCAAATAAAGCTTTAGGAATAGACATTACACCTATATAAAGTTCAGATGAAGTGATTGAACTTGTAGGCCAATATTTGTATGGATTTAAATCGGTTTGTTCAAAATTTACAAAGGCATTTGATGCCATTCTCCCAGTAGTAGTTCCATCAGGGTTGATAGATTGAGTGTTTGCAATTTGAACTTCACCATTACTACTTGAAATATAATTTGAGTAATAAAGTTGTTGTGTTGACCAATATACGGCAGATTGTGATATTTGAGTAACGTATCCTGTAGAGGATTGAGTACCATATTGATTTCCTAAATAACGATCGATATCAACATTAGAGGCTGTCATGGCATTACCCCTAAAGGTAAAGCCTTTACTTACCTCTAAGGGTGATATAATTATATCTTGCGAGTTTAATGTCTTGTATGCCGCCATTCATTTTTAGAAATCTAATTTTACTCTAATAAGTGCTTCTTTTGTAAAATCCTTATTTAAAGGTTTTGACAATTTAGCAACTGCTAACAATTCATTTGAATCATTATATAAACCTACAGTTGTCATATAAGATTGAGGGTTATTAATAAAATATGAATAAATTACTTCACCAGTTGAACCTGAAATATATGATGGGTTTTCTGAGTAGTTGAATTCTGAGTTTCTAGCTCTAACAAATACAAAATCTGATGTTACTGTTTCTTCTGAGTTTAAACCAAATTGAGATCCAGATTGGAATGTTTTTAGTAATCTAAGAGGGTTTGCTCCATTACTGTTTTGAGAAGTATCAGTTTGCAGGTTTAATCCTTCTACAGTGTTTAAATCTAAAACAGTACCATTTAATAAAATTGTTCCAATATCTGGTAGGAATAAACCATATGATCCACTTGCTGCAGTATATCCATTTCCCCCTGAACCTGAGTTATAAGCATAACCATTAGATCCTGAAATAACTTGGTATGCTCTAGTTGTACCATAATAGGTAGGTACTTGAACCATATTTGAATCATCTGTTAATTGTAAAGTATTTCCAACATTAGAACTACCAATAGAACTTGATAATACAAGATTCATAGAACCAGGGAATAGTGATTGTTTGTATCTTGCTCTTTCAATACTTAAAACATAAATTGAACTTCCAGTTACACCACCAAATACAAATGATGAATTTTCATCTTCTAAAACTAATGTTCTATATTGCCCATAAATTGTCATAGAAGGAGAAACACCAGGTGCTGCTGTTTGGTTATATGCTAAAGTACCACCACCATTTTCATTACCATAGGCAATTTCAAATTGGGCTTGTGATGAAGCACTAACCGGATTTTCATTAAATACAGTCACATAATAAACTCCTGACGCACCATTAATTTGGTTTGATTGTGTATAAAATTGTGTTAATACAGGTGCATTATTTGTCCAACAGGTTGCTGTTTGTGCTTGTGCACTTACTACGAAGTCGTCTGCTTCTAATCTTTTAAATCCCATTTTTTATTTATTATGTTGTTGCTTTTGTAATTGTGATTGGAATAGTAATTCTGGCACCACTATCTAATCCAGTAACGGTTAATGTACTTACTAATGTTGAATTTGAACCAAACAATGTATTTACTGTAGTAGCTCTCAATGTAAATTGAGTACCTGTAATAGTAGAAGAAACGTTAGTTCCAATTGTTGTTGTTGAAGTAACATTAGCGGCCGTAGCTGCTGCTGTATTAATACCAGTTGCATCAAAAGTATTTAACAATCTAACGTCAGCAATTGTTGCTGAATATCCTGCTGTTTCATATACTTGATCATTACCTAAGTAATTTAATGTTTGAGGAGTAATTGCGATTACAGCACCTTGTTGTAAAGTGATTGCAGCATATCCTAAATTAAGTACTGGTAATTTAGCTGTACCTCTTGGAAGAGTAGCTAACTTATATTTCATGATTTGAGTTTCATTTGGAAATGCTTCTAATAGAGGCATACCATCTATAGCTTCACCATAAAAAGCAGAACCAGAAGGATGTGTTGGATTATAAAGTGTGTAATCGATTTCATCATCTGAAAGAGCGAATTGTGTGATTCTAAAAGAACCATCGTTAGCTGCTAGTAATTCTCTACCTTTTGTTGTAAGAATAGCATCTACTGTAATTACCGAATTGTTTAAATATCCCATTGTTGTATTTTTATATAAATATTATACTATTATAAATATGTTAAATTATTAGTTTTTTATCTCTTAAGTCCCTAATTACTGCATCGGGATCTAATTGAATTGCTGCTATTGGGTATTCTGGGAATACTATACCAGTTGGTGTATTATCTTGTTTTCTTAATGGAGGTGTATATGATATAAAACTTCCGGATGCTGATTCTGTCATTGTACCCGCTGATGATGATGGGGCAGATGTGCCAGCTAATGAACCTGAATTATAGGTTTGAATGTATGTATTTTTAGTATCTGCCCATTTAGTTAATTGTGGTAAACTTCCATAAGGAAAAATATTATTTGAAATTAACGTATTAGGAGAATAAATGTATCTTCTTAAAAGGAAAAATTGTATGTTAATACCAGGGGAAACTCTTCTATTTAAAGTTAATTTTAATTTAAATTCACCTGTTTGTTGTTGGTTTTGTTGAGGAGTTAAAACATTAATAATTTGATATGATTGGCCCTCATTATTTAAAAATCTAATTTCATCATTTTTTTCAACTTTCCATTCTAAATTTGGACGTGGCCAAGCAGCATCAGATGGTTCTTGACCACCTGGGAAGGCAGAGTTAGGTCCAGGTTTATAAGGTAAATAACCTACATAATATTCATTATCATAGGATAAATTACCATTTTTATCTTTTAATAATAATGTATTTAATACTGGATTTGGTCTATTTGATCCTGTTGTTAGTATTGCTTCTAAAGAAACATTATCATCAAACATAGTAGTTGAATACACTGATGGTGTTAATGTATATGTAAAATAATCATTAGGAGCTGTACCAGAAGGACCGGATACTGCTGTTATATTTCCTGTAAAATATTGAATTGGGTTGCTTGGATTTGTAACAACTAATTGTCCTTTATTAGCTAAAGTACTAATTTGGTTTTTATAGGCAGTGGTATTAACAGAAACTGCATCTTTAACACTCATATAGGCTCTCGTAATACTTGCTGGGTTGGTACTGTTAAATAGTAATTGACCTGCAACAAAACTACCTGCTGTAGTAGCATTATCATAATTAAAAGATAATGGTAATGAATTATATGAACTTGAAAATTCCCAAAATGGTGAGTTTAAGCCATTATCTTGGGTATTATCTGTACTATTTGCCCCTACTATTTCTAAATTAACAAATGGGCCCTTTATTGGGTTAGCAAATGTAATTGCATTTTCATTACTACCACCATGTAGACCTGGGCCTTGGCATGGGATTCTATTGGGATTCCAATAATTTTTTAAACCATCATTAGCAATTACATCTCCAGTTTGAGCATCATAATTTAAGTAAGATCTAAATCTATATCTTCTTCCTGATTGTAAATTACCAGTTGTTTGGGCTTTAAAATTAAATTGTATGTAAGCTACACTTCCTAAACCACCACCACCAGCACTGGCTATAGCATTTTGGATTTGGTCTCGATATATACCATATCTGTAATAAGGTGCGATACCAACATTTGAGGGTTGGAAAAGGCTAAAACCACTGCCACCTATAAATCCTTCATCAGAAGAAACACTATTAGCATCTAAAACTAAAGTTTGACCATTAAGTCTAACTTGATTATTTGAAGTAATATCCCCAAAAAATACAGTAATTGTAGGGTTACCTATTAATTCAAATCTGATTCGAGTCCATGCACTATCAGGTGCATTTAAATTTGTACTAGTAGTTGATTCCATAGATAGTGCAATTTGTCCTACTCTATTACCACCCCATTGAGTTGAAGTACCACCCCAATTCCCCCAACTTGATGGTTGACCTACTACTGTTCTAAATATATCAGGTAAAGTACTAGGTTGTTTGTAACTTACTATTATTTTATAAGCATCAGATAAATTATTTTGCCCTAAATTATTTTTTTCAGCTACAGCATCTCTAGTAAAGAAAACTTCACCAGGATAACCAAAATATGGATTTGTAACTGCGGAATTGGTAACATTGGTTGGTGGATCAGTTGGGGGATCTTCTGGGTAATCAGACCCCGTCCAAAAAGTAGGAGCTAATGGGAATACATTACTATTAGTGTTTAATATAATAGTAGGAGCTACTTGCATTTGATATAAACCTGTTAATGCAGCATATTGACCCCATCTATTTGCAAAAGATGAACTTATTTGTGAAGTATTTAATCCACCCCCCGAACCTGTTATACCAGCAAATAAATTTTTGTATTCAATAGTTTGATCATTTGTATCATCAGGATTATAAACAGTACCCCCAATTTGCATACCATACTGCATAAAACTTTGGGAGAAAGATGATATAAAATTAGGATTACCATCTAATGGGATAAAAGTAGCATATCCATTTGATGATGTTTGTGAATATAAAATAGGTTGAGGAGCTGTAGCTACCTTAGTTATTTGTTGAAATCCATTCAATTGATCATATTGAGATGAACCTGAAATTTGATTAATGGCTATTGAACCTGATCCTCCTTCATCCCATGTTCCTTGAACATCGTATGCAGTATAAGGAGATAAAATAGGACTTAGAGCATCACCCGCTGCATTAATTAGATACTTAATATTGAATTGAGTTCTATTATTTAAAAGTGGATAAGGGTCTAATACTTGATCACAATAAGCAAAATATACTCTTTTATAATCAATCACGGGTAATTCACCATAACCCGATCCTGCTAACCCATCAGTAGTATTTAAATTATTAGCTTGTGTTCTACTTCCATTATATCTATTTAAAATCCAACCAGCAGATGTATAATTTGAAACTGGTACTGTTGATTTTTGAGCTGATCCACTTAAAATGGATTGAAAGTTAATTGGTGTATATATATCTGTTGAATAATCAATTTCTTGGATTTGTGGGTTTGGTCTTAAAAGATAAGCATTATTTAAAAAAGGCTGACAATCTGGGGTATTAGAAAAACCTAAAGTTCCTTCAAATGCATTTTCTATAAATGTAGGTACTCTACCATCACCTTCTCTACTTTGAGTTGGGGTAAAGAACCTTAAACTATATTCACTTACAACTAATGAGCTTGAAATTAAATTAAGATTTTGAGAAGATGTAACTGCTAAAGCTATACTTAAACAATCTTTTAATTGAATTGATTCAGATGGGATTAAATAACTCATAGTAATAGCTAAACCATTAACATGAATATTGGCATCTGTAAATACAGATTCAGTTACAAAAGCACTTCCGATATTAGGAACAGTATCCGGATAACTACCAGTATAAATTCTTAAAGAAGCAGTTGGCCAAGTTGGACCATCTCCTGCTTCACCTGCACCATAAACACCAGTTGCATACTTAGCCACCCCATATTTTGCACCTAAAGGATCACTACCTGTCCAAGCATTTAAGAACATTGAAGCTGTTACTTGAATGTCATTTTGAGGTAATTGATTAAAAATATATAAACCATCTATAGAAGATGATAATGAAGATGAATATGAAACATAAACATCATTCCATCTAGTAGAAAATGTATCTTGTGGAGTATTACCACCTGCTGAATTAGCTATTATGTTAGTTGATAGAGTAGCTTGAGTATAAGCACCTGAATAAACTAAACTATCTGCTAAAGCGGTATAAACAGCATAATAACCTGGGGGTATTATGATATATTCGGGGGTATAGCTACTTCCTGTAAAATATATAGTTACAGGATTAGCATTATCAGCACTTACAACCGTTTTATAGCTAATATAGTTATCGTATTCACAATATAAACCAAATTGAGTTGAACCTGACGCTGCCCCTCCTGTTGAAGTTATAGTATTAAAATTACTACTAGTATATGAATATAAACCATTAGTTAAAGTTATTTGAGAGTATAATTCCGGTTGTTGATTAGGAAAATAATATTGACCCTGACTAATAGTACCTATTCCTAATGAACCAGATACAGCATAATTAATAGATTCATTATTTGTAAAAGGAGTAAATCCTACTGATGATGTTTGATTTAAAATATTAGCTTGCCACCATTCTCCCCCTCCTATACTAAGAAACATATCTAAGGTATTAATTTGATACCTAATAAAGTTAGAAGGTGTAGTTTGTGAAGATATTTCTAACCAAGTTTTTTTGAAACCCCCTAATGAAAATTGAAGTTGATCAAATATAATAGAATTAGAATTTGATGAATATATAGAAGCAGTTGTTGCAGATATAGGATTTGCATTATCTAAAGCTAATTTATCTACTCCAGGATCTCCGGGTGTTGTTGTAGTATTAAAAGTATATCCTGAAAATGAAGATGAATAATTTTCTTGATATATACTAATGGCAGAACCATAAACAGTAGAACCATTTTGAGTTAAATATTTAGTATAAATCCAAGGATGGACTATTCTGTTTTGACCATATACTGTAAATGAACCACTTATAGGATTAGGATTTATTTGATAATTAGCAAATTGATTATTCCAGTTTCCATTTATTCCTATTTGTCGAATACCATACCCTGAATTAAAATCTTGTGTAGTTAGGGGACTATTTGTAGTATAACTACCTTGGTAAGATAATCCAGTAGGTAACCACGGTTGAGTTGGTTTACCAGATCCGGTTTCAGTTAAAATATATGCTTTATATGGTCTATGTAAATGTGGGTTATATTTGTAGGCATTAGTATCTCCTACATTACTAGGTTGATAACCTCTATATACCCATAATTCTTGATTGGCTGCAATAGGAATTACAGTACCATCAGCGGTACCATTTTGTACAACATAAGAAACAGAAGTTCCTAAGGCTGCAATTTTAGCAGTTGTATTAGGATCAAAAGCAGTATTAGGATCTTTACTTGAAGTAAGTAAAGCATTCATTCCGTCTCTAGTAGAAGAACCGGATACTAAAATTTGGTTTGTTGTTTCCTTTAAATAATATCTTATTTGATCAGGCATTATAGTGTTTTGTTATAAATAATATAATTACTCATTTTTTATACTCCAAGGAGTTTTTTACGTTTTATGGGAAAGGATTATTTCCAAAAACATTCCACCCAGTATTATTATTACCTGTAAAAATATTTTGAGAGACTCCATATACAGCAGTGTTATCATAATCATATTGATTATAGATAGTAACATTAGCGACTCTAGGAGACAATCCACCCGTATTATAAGGTCCGTCATCAAATCCAAAATAAACTGTAGTAGTTCCTACTCCAGAAATTAATTGAGCACCGCCTGTTGGATAGTGATAAAATCTAAGCCAACCCTGGCCATCATCAAATACTGCTTCAATTTCCCAAGGTAATGAAGGAGTACTACATATTATATCCACTGCATACCTTGTTGTAGGGTCATTAGGGACAGAAGTCATGTTTGGAAAATTTGCGTATAAATTAGGATTAACTGAACCTCCTGGTTTTACAAGTATAGGTGAAAGAGTTGGGGATAAATTAATAACAGTATTAAAATAAGGTCCTATTGGAACTGCAGATGCAGTTATAGATCCAGTATACATTTGTAAATCTTTTTGACCTAAACTACCTACTAAAGATGATGCACTTAGTACTTGTAGTGTACTAGCAGGTGCATTCATAAACCAGGGGCGAACACTTGCAGTATAAGGTACACTGTTATCAAAATCCTCTTCTACAGATCCTGTATTGAAATTTCCTAAAAGATCACTACTAAATCCACTACCACTTGATACTCTATAAACAGAACCATCAGCATTAGTTTGAAAGTAATTTGATTTACCCCATCCTCTAAAGAAAGATTCAGTTGGGTAAGATGGAGATCTATCGGTTGGTGGAAAATATCCTTGGGGGATTGATGAAGTAATACCTGAATTTAATACTACTGTTGGGTCTTCTCCGGATTGAGTAGCATAATATACAAATTGACCACTTGCACTAAATGTTAAATCAACAAATTGTGAATCGAATGATGTAACAGCAGCAGAAGAAGGTTCTTCAAATATAATTAATAAAGTAGCATCTGTAGTTGATGGGTTATTATCATTTTGTAATGAAGAGTTTGCTATATACCATGTTTGATAACCTTGAATTAAGTTATTGTTATAATCACTTGCACCTGTAAGATTCAAGATTATATATTTACTATCTTGAATAAAAGGTAATATAGTAACTTTATTAATATCTACATTTGATATTTTAATATATTTAACTTTATTTCCGGGAACAGGAGTTAAATTATTATTAGCAAGATTTAATGTTAAATTTTGATTTGTTGTAAATCCTAAACTAATTAATGATTGAGAGGGTACTGTAATAAATCCATCTCCTTCAAATCCAGTTGGTGTTGAAGAAGGATTAAAATAAGCTTGTGCAATAGTATAATTTCCCCCTACTTGTTGTGACTGTAAATATATACTACCTGAATTTACCCCTTGACCCATTATTTTAGAATAAGTAAAACCGGTTGTAGTATTTGAGGATAAATTAGTAGTAGATGTTACATTATTTATAATGTTTAAACCATAATTAGATCCTGTTAAAGGGTTTCCAATCGTATCAGCCCATAACCAAATGTTACCTGCTAAAGGTAAGTTTGATGATGTTAAGAAATTTTGTTCTGGGAAATTTCTTTGGTTAAACCAGTTAATGTAAAAATAATAATCAGGTACATCGTCTTGACCGAAGAAAGCACCACAAATTTCTTTTAATTTTACAGGAATATTATTTGGAAATTCACCATTATAAAATTCACGTTGATCAATTCTTGGAATTGTTAATAAACCTTGACCATAATTTGAATTTGTAGATTCGGTATAACCTGAACCAACTGGGAATGTTGTTCCTAAAGTAGGATAAACATACTCGTTAAATTCTTGTATTACACCTGGGTATACTTTGGCAAAAGCAGATTCAGATACTTCAGTAGCAGTTTTACCACTATATGGAGAACCTGATATTGCAAAACAGAATGGTTTTAACCTGTCTTTATCTGTTAAAGTAGCAGGAGGATTATTATCTGTAACGGTTAAATACATTACAAATGACGCAGTAGTAGCGTAGCCATAGACGTCGGTGCCATAAGCACCATTGCCGTAAGTACCCGCAGGTAAACGGGTTATATAATTAATTTGATGTGTTAACTGATTGCCATCTGATGTTCCAAGTGTTACAAAAATATCAGATTGAGATATTGATGATGTAAGTTGGTTTAATAAAGATAAATATGAATTTCCAATGCTATTGTAAATATTCATACTCATAGTATTGGTTGGATTACCTACATTTGTAGTAAATAAAACCGAACCGGTTCTTATTTCAGCTTCAAATAAATTATTAGATGCTGAATAATAATATTGTGGTATACAAATATCTTGTACTGAAGTACTTATTGGAGCATTAAATATAGTATTAAAGGGTTCAAATACACCACCTGTTCCTCCATCAAACACATAAACAGAAGAACCACCAACTGTGGCATATTCAGGGTAATCACTTGACCCCGTGTTATAATCACGTGGGAAGGATTTAACTGTCCCTGATAGTACTTGATCTTTTTGTACTAAAGGAACAACAGTTGAATATGGATTTGAAGGTGAACCTGTAAAATATGTTGACATTGTAACAGCAGAAGATACTTGTGCTGGTCTTTGTCTATTTCTTTCTAGTAAATTTTGTTTAATTATAACACCTGAAGATAAACTTGTTCTAGCAGGAGTAAAATCTTCAATCATTTTAAATAATGAATTATCGAAGAATTGAATTAATCTAACAAAATCAACTATATCATAGCTTGTAATATATTTTTCAAAATATTGATCTCTTAATTTATCTAATTGAGGGTATGAATATCCTGATTCAGATATTTGTCTTGGATCACCAATATAATCACCTAAAGTAAAATATCCAACCTGTGAAGTAATATCATAGTTGATTTGATCCGTAGGTGAAAAAGATACTTCTAAATAATTAATACTTGGATCACTTCCACTTGGATATACTGCTTGTTGTAAAGATCTAAATGGAGATAAGGTAGAACCCTCAGGCATTATATTAGGTACTATCTGTATCTTATCTGTAACTTCATTTTTAATACCTCCTGGTACTTGATTTAAATATATTTGCTCAACATTTTTTATAAAAGAACCTGTTAAATAAAATGTACTAGTACCATTTTGAAACGATGATGTTGGAGACCAAGAACCAGTTACTTTAGGGTGAATTGATTTTCTACTTCCAGTATTTAATTCTGTTCCTAAATCTGCTCTAAATATTAAATCTTCGGGAGTGGCATTTACATAATTACCTTCAGTAGAATAAGGATTCATAACATAGTTATAAAACTGTGTTTCGTCTAAAGTATTATCCCAATATCTTACTTCTTGTAAGGCACCGGTTAAGGGTAGATAGGATTTTGATAATAGTTGTAAACTACTAGCACTAGGTAAGTATGAAATGTTAGTATTAGCCCAATATTGCCAATTGAATTGTACATCATCTGAACCAGAAAAACCAATTTGATTTCCTATTCTATTAGCAGCGTATAATGAAGCTGTAGTTGTTATTTCATAATCAACCACGGCCATTACTGACCACCAACCCCCATCAAAAAAGGGTAAATTAATACTTGCAGTTGCAGTTGTATTATTTAAACCATCAGGGAATAATTTTAAAGTACCATAAGCATTACTTTCAGATGGGACTGAACCACTATATGAACCACTGCTCATTCCTGAGCCTGTATATTGTAATGTTATAAAAGCGTTTGTAGCATCTCCAACCCAAATATTATAATAAGCAGATGAGGTTGGTATACCTGGGGTTTTAAATCTAAATTGTAATGTTTTAGGAGCATCATTTACGGTATGATCGAATTGATGATTAACAACAAAAGATGAAGTTATATAACTTTTTCCATCTAAATGTAAAGCGTAATTAAATTGATTTTGGTTATTATCCCAATCCTTAATATTTTTTCTATCTTTACTTCCAAATTCATTAATTCTTAAAATAGTATCAGGAACACCATATGCTGTAATTAACGCTCTTAAACCAGCAATTGTACCCTTAGTTTTAAGTAAATAAGGTAAACTATGGTAAATACGTTTGTATAAACGCTT
>JAUKPQ010106323.1:0-15928 GCA_032273045.1 Chloridella minuta | reverse complement strand
ATGCGATCTGGGTATTTCCTGGGCTGGAGTAGCAGCGCCACGGCTGCTGGCACGGCTGCTGATCTTTTGTTATACCGAGCCGCAGCTGCCTCTCTTCAGTTAGGCACCAATCATGCCACCACTCCCACCGCTCAAACCATCAAAGCCCACAACGTCACCACTGGCACTGGTGCCTCTTTGGAAATCGCCGGTGGAACAGGCTCGGTAGCTCGTGGTGCGGTGCGACTCAATGGCGGCAATCGCTCGGCCTACATCGCCTCTCCTTCCGCGACGGAAATTCGCGACATCCTCATCTCCCACGGACTCATGGCAGCCTCATAATTGTATGACCACAACCCTACCAACTCTCGATGACGAGCAGCAAGCTGCGCTCATTCAATTGTCCGCCGATCACGCCTCGCCAGAAGCCTGGGGTGCGGCAGTCTTACTCGGCCTCATCGACGAACAAGTCACTCGCAACATCGACAACAAAGGCCGATTGCTCTTGGACCTTGCCAAGCAGCTCCCCAAAGAAAAGCGCCTCAGCTTTTCCGCCCAAACCGAAACCCTCTACACCACCATCGCCTCCGAACCATGAACCCCTCCCAACTCCGCGCCGAAATCGTCAAGCTTTGTGGAAGCTTTGCCGCTGCCGCTGCTTCTTTGTCGTATGCTGACAGGCAAACACTGACTGCACAAATTCAAGCTCAATTATCATGAACCCCTCCCAACTCCGCGCCGAAATCGTCAAGCTAGTCGTCTCATTTGGAGCCGCCACTCAAACCGGAAACAAGCTGGTCATTGATGCCACAGGTGGCGTGGTTAACGACACGCTGCTGAAGCTCATCCCTGATCCCGTCGAGGAGCCGCAGGCAGCCGCACCAGACAAGCCCTAACCAAAGAATCCCGCTAAAAAATAAGTTTCTCCAGCCTTCAAAGATCTTTGCTCCAACCTATGCCTGAACCCATCCAACGCACGCTCAAAGCTTTCGGTGTCACCCCTTGGCAGCTCGTGGTAGTCCTGCTCACCGTGGGCTTTTATTACGGTGAAGCTCAGCCGCGGTTGGCATCCATTCCGGCCCTAACCATCGCCGTCGCGGAAGTGGGTAAAAGCCTGGCCGACTTGCGCAGCGATGTGAAAGTCCATGAAGTGCTTTTGCTCGGCATCCAAGAAGTCAAAAAAGAGCAAGCCGAAATGCGACGCGAGCTATCCACGATCGAAGGAAAACTCGCGCACGTTAAATTTTACGGAGCCCAACCATGAACCATGCCATTTTAGATCCTGTCCGTGATGCCTCTTTTGGCTTTGGTCTTTGGCCTTGGTCTAAAGGACCGCTTTGGCGTTTGCGTGAGACCGTTTCGTTTACGATGCCTCCCATTTCGTTAGGAGAAAAGTATTACTTTGGCGGTGACTACACGATCCCCGCTGGTTATGAAACAGATAAGGCCTCAATTCCTGCTTTTTTTTGGGGCACGCCATTCAATTACACGCCGGATGGATTGCATACAGATGTGGCGCTCTGGCACGATTTTCTATGTGATTTGCTCCATGGTGGCAGCCCTTGGCTGATTCAGGCATTAGGAGGTCAATTGCCACCTACTCCACCAGCCTGGTCAGTGCATGAGTTTTTCAGACTTGAGCTGCATAAAGCAGGAGTTCGCTCTGGCAAAGCTGAAGGCATGGGCAAAGCCGTTCGGTGGTTTGGCCCAAAAGGTAAATTTTATTTTTGGCAAAAAAAATGAACATTGTCCTTGGCATTATCTTCGCAATCCTCGCCGTTGGTGCGCTGGGCATCATCGCCATGTTTGGTCTATTTCACGCCTGTGACCAGGCCGCCGAAAAAGACAAGATCAAGCTCCCCCAAGATCCCAAATAACCAATTTTAAGCAGCGACTTTTTTTGCCACCATTGACACCCCAGCGGGGGCATGGAACCCACAGCCGCTCAACGCGCCACCGGAAAATTCATCGTCGATTGCGAAGCCAGGCGCGATGCCCAAGGCCGCATCAAAGTCTATCGCCTGCCCAAGGCCGATGGTGGAGGCACTTTCGAGATCGCGGGCATCAATGACCGCTACCATCCCGAAGCCGCCAAGCAACTGGCCGCCATGATTGCAGCCAACCTGCACACCGCCGCCGAAACCCGCGCCCAAGATTACATCCTCCACTACACCGATGTCGTCACCAGCTGGCATCCCTCCAACGCTGTGCAAGCCTACCTCCGAGATACTGCCTTCAACCGAGGCCCAGGCGGAGCCGCCAAGATCCTCCAGCGCGCCCTCGGGGTTAAAATCGATGGAGGCGTCGGTCCCATTACTAAAGCCGCCGCCGCCAAAGTCCCCGCCGCCCAGCTCCTCCTCGACCTCCGCAAAGCCCGCGAGGCCTACGAACTCCAAATCGCCCCACCCATCGGAGCCCGGCAGAAATTCTGGAAAGGCCTCCAATCCCGCTGGGACAAAGCCCTCAAGTTCGCCCAGACTCTCCTTTAAAAAGCTGTGACTTAAACGCAACGCACCCCGTCGAACCCTTGTAAATCCGATGCCGTAGAACACTTCGAGTCCTGTCTCAGGCACCACTGTAGCAGGGGGCTACAGGGATAGGATGCCGATTAAAACCGACTGAATCGGGTTGAATCTTGTTTTTTGGCGTGACGTTGGCGTGACGCGGTGACAGGCTGGTGGGGTGAAAATACGTCGCCGGAAATATGCATCAGGGAAGATCGCGTGGCAGGTGGACCTGGGTGAGATTGAGGGAAAGCGTGTGCAGCGATCGTATCCGACCGAATTGGCGGCTAAAAGGGCGGTGAAAAATGCGGAGGAGGCTCATGCACGGCATGGGGCATTGGCGAGCTCGATGACGGGTCGAGAGATGGCGGAGATTGTGCTGGCTCGCGAGCGGTTGATGGTGACGGGGGCAACGATTGGGCAGGCGGTGGATTTTTATCTGGCGCACGCAAAGACGATGACCAGGCCGATGCTATTGGCTGAGGTGGTGGAGACGTTCCGTGATGCCAAGGATAAGGCGGGATGTTCGGAGCGGTATTATCGCCAGCTCGGGGTATCGCTGGGATCGTTGGCCAAGCATCTGCCGACTGCGATGGCGCACGATGTGACGCGTGAGGATGTGGAGGGCTGGCTGCGATCGGGATCGTGGGCGGGTAGGACGCGTAACGGGTATGCAGGAGATGTGAGCGCGATGTTTACCTGGGCACTCAAGGAGGGTTATGTGCGGATCAATCCAGCGGTGGAGATTGATCGGCAGAAAACGGCTGAAGGTGAGATTGGAACACTGACCTTTGAGCAGTGTGAGCAGCTGCTGCGCGCTGCGATCTCGCAACCAGACATGATGGGCTTTGTGGTGCTGGGCATGTTCGGTGGATTGCGACCGGCTGAGATTGCCAGGCTGGACTGGAGCGCCGTCGATCTGGAGGCAGGCACCGTGATTGTGGCTGGGGCGCAGGCAAAGACCAGGCGGCGGCGGGTGGTGGATCTTTGCGCGAATGCCGTGGCGTGGATTAAATCGAGCGGTGTGACCTGCAAGGGGCCGATCTGTGGCAAGTGGTGGGATGCGCGGTGGCGATTGTTCCGCCATGCTCTTGGTTATGCGGTGGGCACTGGGGAGAAAAGGGTCAAGCGTGCTGAGGTGCTGCCAGTTCATGGTGAATGGCCACACAATGCGCTCAGGCATACCTATGCGTCGATGCATTACGCGCATCACGAAAACGAGGCAGCTCTCCAGGTGCAGATGGGTCACGAGTCTGCCGTGATGCTGCATCGGCATTATCGAGCCATTAAGACCCGGGCAGAGGCGGCGCGGTTTTGGGAGCTAAAGCCGTGATTGAAAATAATTCGCACAAAGTCCGAAAAAAGAATTTGCACTATTCGGACAATGTGCGAATTACTAAAGGTAGTCAGTCACAACAAACCAAAGCAAAAATATGAGCACTCAAATCCACCAAATCAACGAAAGCCACATCGCCGATACCTGCACACCAGAAGAAGCCCAAGAGGTAGCACGCAATCTTACCCGCCTCGGGTATGCTAGCGAATACAACTCAATGCAAGGAGTGGCTTCATATCTGACAGACCCAGAATCAGGAGATAAAATCGAAATCCCCCAGCATGTATGGGATGAGGCTCTGTCCAGCCTGCTCTCAGATTTTCGTCACTCTTAACCTTTGCTCAACAACTCAAACCAAATACAAAAATATGAAAACCAAGCTCACCCACAAAGAAATGATGAACGCCTTCCGTGACGCCACTGCAGGCAAGCAAGTTGATATGACCACCAACGAAGTTTCGGCCTTGGTCGATGGTATCGAAGCTGAAACTCATGATGAAGCCGTAAACGAAATCTTGATCGAACTCGGCTGGAAAGAACGGGAATAATAACCTCTGATCAACAACTCAAACCAACGCAAAAATATGACAACTTTACGCCTCACAAAAATCAGTATCTTTGGTGCTGCAATGGCAGATGTAAAACATTCTGAAGGAAGTGACCGAATTGCATTAGATCCTAAATTTCACTTCGTAAACGGTGATCAAGGAACTGATGAAAAATGCCTTTCAGCCGATGGTGCTGATTATTTGGAAGCTGAGCTTAAACGTCTTAACCATTGTGAAGATGTCACTTGGGCAAAATAACATGACCTTTGCAGAACAACTGAAAAGCGAGCGTCAGCGCTTGGGTCTGACGCGGGTGGAGGCGGCTCGGCTTCTGGAGGTCTCGGCTTCGTGGGTCGATAAAGCGGAGCGTGATGTTCGTGAGCCGATCAAAATCACACAGGAAGGTGCTTTGGCCAGGCTAAAGCAGGTCAAAAAACCCAAATAAACCCAACTCAATTCAGGCGGAAGTCTCCGAAAGAGGCTTCCGCTTTTTTGTGCCTATTTGCAGACTGAGCACTGGCCTTTGGTGACTGAGCAATGATGGCATTGGCTGCAGTCGTTGCAGTGCAGGCATTTCTCAGCGTAGGGCATGCAAGGACCGGGGGAAGTGACAAATGAGTAAGCGCGAATGACGAAAAAAGCCAAGACGAGCAGGGCGACGAGTGGGGCGAGCTTCATGGTTGCGAGAATAACCAGTCTGCGCAGATTGCCAGCATGAAATCACTGACGACCTATTGGCTCTGCCGTGCGCAGGGGGCTCCGACTGAGGGACCGTTTACCATGGGTCAACTTCGAGCAATGTATGCTGCAGGAACGATTACGGCTGAGGCTTTGATCTGCGAGCAGGGTGGCCAAGAATGGACGCAGGCACAATGGATGCTGGAGGCTGAAGAGGTTGCGGCCGTTCAAAGCGCTCCGCCGCGTGTGATCTATGTAAAAGAGAAAAAGGATAAGAAGGGCACCTGTGGCTGTTTGATGGCGCTGGCCTGTGTGATCGTATTTGTCGTTGGTTTGAACTATTTGGGCGATGGTGTCGTCACGGAAGTGAGCGAGACCAGTAAGGCCATCGATCTGCAGATGGATGTGAAACGCTGGGTGCGCACGGAACTGGCTGACAAGGATGCTGAAATGATGGGCATGTCTGAGCCTGTGTTGGTGAAAGGCCAGTATTATCGCATTGTTAGGCTTCGTGGGAAAAATGCCTTTGGTGGCCCTGTCGTGAATGACTTTGTTTCAAGTTCAAGTGAAGCTCAAAGAATCTCATGGATGCAAGCTTTGAAGGACTTCAAA
This sequence comes from Chloridella minuta, assembly GCA_032273045.1. Classification (NCBI taxonomy): domain Eukaryota; class Xanthophyceae; order Mischococcales; family Pleurochloridaceae; genus Chloridella; species Chloridella minuta. The sequence goes on along the minus strand of JAUKPQ010106323.1, from coordinate 10,271 downwards.
AAGACGGCCAAATATAATAAGGACTTAGGTGAAGATGGAGCAAAGTTGGTGGCTGGCGCTTTGGGTTTTGCTTTAGAATAAAGGCAACAAAAAAGGCCCGCGTTACCACGGGCCTTGAATGATTTTGGTTGAAACGGTTGGTGTTAGGCTTCCTTTTTGGCCTGGGTTTTCCCAGGATATCGCACACGAACCGGTGGCGAAATGTCCTTTGTGTCGTCGTCCTGATCGGCAGCGATGTGTTGGTTTATCTGGGGCATGTTGAGGGGCTTGGTTGGGTGAGTTGGCCCCGCATTCACGGTTTGGGGTTGCGACTTTGAGCGATGATTGGCGATGAACTCGCGAACGGCCGCTGAGAGAAATTCCTCAAAGCTTTCGCCGCTTTCACGTGAATAATCGAGCAAGGCATGAAGATCCGTTAAAGGGAAATGGATCTGCACGTTGGAAAGCATCTTTTCTTCAACCCAGTCAGGGACTGGATTGATGTTACGTTCCCATTTGTTGATGGTGGATTGAGAGCAGTCACCGAGGTGGGCTGCTAGTTGTTCGCGAGTGAGATTTCGGGCTTCTCGCAGAGCCTTTAATTGGTCTCCGGTCATGTGGCACCATATCTTTTTATCCTAAAAGGACAATTTTTTTCTTGCGTTTGTTATTATAGGACAGATTATGGGGTGTAATTATCCTATTATGACAGCCACACTGCAATTAAACCTGAGCGACGCACTGACAGCGGAAGAGTTGAGAGAGCTCACTTTCATCGCCACGAGCCAAAACAAGACTTTGGAAAAAGTCCTTTTCGAGGCCGCCAAAGACCGCGCTGAGACCAGAAGACGCGATCAGCAGATCGATGCCGAACAGGCTGCCTGATTTTCCCAACTGCCGCGCCTCAGGGTCTCTGGGGCATCAACAAACAAACGAATCGGAGGAACACGAATCGATGACGATCCAGAAAAACAAAAGAAGACACGCCGGGGGCACCGTGAAAGCCTGCGGGATGGTGCCGGCTGCAGGGCAACCTGCGGGTGAGGGAGGCTTTCGAGGCAATGGAGCTTTGCGACTGCAAAGACTCAAGCAGCAGGCGATGAGGAATCGCCAAATTGCAACGCGATACCAGGCTGAAGGCAATCCTGACATGGCTGGCTTTTGGTTAGCTCAGGCGAAGGCCTGTGACCAGGCTGCGAATGCCAAAGGCCGGCCGAGTGACCGAGTCACCGACGGGGTGGAGGCTTTTTATCAACGGCTGCGGGCCATCAGCCCACGGCAACGCCGCCTGCAGGCTCTTCAGGAGCTTCGTGTGGCACGCATTACAGACACCGTCAGGTCGCTCATGGGTGGCCTGATGTTGGTCTCAATCTTCATTGTTTTTTCAATTTTATGAGTTACTCAAATATGAATACAGCCTTGTCACATGGGGCTCTCGATCAATCGATCATCTCCAGACGGGCCGATAAGACCGGTCAGGAGAGAATGAGCAGTGGCAGTGTGATGCTGCTGATTTATCTCAGCTCGCTGGATGCCAATAAAATGCCCTGGGTCAGGGTCATGCCATCACTCAGAGCTCCGATGAGCATCACGGAGCTGGACCTCAAACCTTTGACGGCCGCTGGCTGGGTGGAGTTGAGTCGAGGTAAAAATGACCAGCTCCAAGTGAGCATCACGGATGCGGGGCATACGATCTGCCGTGAGGTGACGGTGTGGGTCACCGAAAAAGGAGAGGAGGGCGCACGATGAGCCGCGCCTTTCAATACCTGGATCAAACGTATGCGCGTCTCGAACGCCATAAGGATGAGCATTGGAGCAGTCACCACGGCCTTGAGCCAACGCCTGAAGCGGTGGCTGTGGTCTGGCCTCCAGCCCCAGAGGCGGAAAGGCTAAGCCTGCTGATGCGAGCTAAGGCTGCGTTGCCTCAAAGCCTGCTGAATAGAGGGAGGGCTGCGAGATGAACTCCGCTGAGATCATGGTGCCGATAAGAACGGCTGAGCAGCAATTTGCGGCTGCCTCTGCCAATAGCTGCCTGCTCCGCGTGCTGAAGGCCAATGGCCTGCATGAGGTCGATGGTGTGGGCGGCAAATGCTTAATGGAGCCCGCAGAATACGAGCGATACAAACGTATCTGCGCGACCTGGGCAGGTGTCAGCAGTGATCAGCATGACGCTCCTGGACCTCTGGTCATGGGAGCTGTGGATGAAGAGTCGGAGATCGAGCAGAGAAGACCGCGATCCTGTTTCCGTGAGTCTTTTCGTGAGATTGAGCGGCTGTTGCTGAGCTACTCTCACATCCTATGCGAGGAAGAGTGGGATGATCTGATCCTGAATTTGGCTGCCAAGATCATGCCTCTCAAAGAGGCAGTTCTTAGAGCTGAGGAGATCTGGAGCGAAGGGGGGACGCAGCTATGACATCCCTTGAAAAACTCGAAGCGGAAGTCTTAGGCCTCCGAGTCCTGATGGAGGCTGTGGTGCTGGCTTTAAAGCCAGCTGCGCAATCGCGACCACTGACGGCCGAGGAGCTGATGCAGCGATGGGCGGTGGCAGGTGAGACGGTCGAAGATCGGCTGGATAACCTGAGCAAACTCTGCCGCAAGCGTGGCCTGCGTCGAATGGGCGACACTAGAGGCATTCATGCCACTTACATGCAGGCGGATGTCATCGCGGCCGAAGCCTACGCGTCCGGTAAATCGAAGAGAAGGAGGGCAGCGTGATGAAGGATGAAGAACCAAGGATGAAGGGTGAAGAGCTGTCTCAGATGAGATGGCCAATCACTAAACTCGTGATTTTTTGGCAACGCATGCCTGTGCTAGATGCTTTGATCGATCTGGAAGACCGTCAGGTGCTGAGCTGCGAGCTCGATGACGACTTTCTGCGGGAACTCAACATCACGCTGGCACTGGCAGGGGCGGCAGTGGATGCGGCACTGCTGCAGCGGGGTCTGCCGTTGGTGAAACCCAATGTCACCATCACCTATGAGGAGGATCCAAGATGAGACGGAAGACCATGCAGCTGACTTCATTCAAGTCTGTCCAGGCGAATGTCTTTCGATTGGCATTGGAGCAGGCTGGGCTGAAGAGGCCCAACATTTGCATCAGTGCTGTCGAAGGCTTGGCGATGCTTAAAGTGACAGGCGGAGTCGAGGCACGTCGCAATGCTTCTGGCACAGCGAGCACGCCAATCATTGCCATGGGCACGCTGATTAAATTAGCGCTGGCTGTCTTCAATCGCTCTCTGACGCGCTACGAGCTGACGCCTGAAGGCCACTCTTATCATGCCGAATTAGAGGCTAAGGGGCTGGTTAAGCTGGCCTTGGAATTACGCGATAAAATCAACGCTTTTCAGGAGGTGAAATCATGAGTGAAGTTTTGTTAAACCGTGATCAGCAGGCCGTGATGCAGAGCCTGGGTAACATGCGAGGCATCATCAAACGCCTGACGTCTGCCGCTCCAACGCTGCTCAATCTGACGATGGAACTGAGACATGAAATGATCGAGCTAACGAGTCGTGTGCAGGCTCTGAACTGCGATCATGCAGCCCAGCGCATGACGGGTGAGGCTCCTGCGCTGACGCAACCTGCGCGAATCGATGAGATGCCTCTCTTTGCTCACGGTCATGTGCTGACGGAGCTGGATGTGCAACGCATGGAACGACTGGAGAGCAGTGCTCTGCTGCGCAGCCTGCACCGCGCCGGTGATCATACCTTAGACGATGAGGAGGAGGCAGCATGAGTGAGGTGCCTGAATCGGTCCTTTTGGAATTGTGCGACCACATTGATGGCGTGCTCGATGCTGCCTATCACCGCATGGGGATGGAGGCTCCGAGACATAACGGCCGTCCGATGATGGTGATGATCCGCAATGAAATGCCGGAAGATAATGAGGAGGCAATCATCTGGCTGGAGGCCTGGCGTGCGTTTTTGAATATCCTCTTTGATGCGGGTCCGCATCCTGAGCGCGTGATTAAACGGCTCTACGCCCTGGTTTGGGCAGTGGATCGTGAGAAGGTGGTGAACATGTCCCAAACGGGGATGGCGCTGCTCTTTAAGGAAACGCGGGCGGCGACGAATGCGCGCATCGTGGCGCTCTACACCGATTTCCTGAAAACAAAAGGTTTCCGAGGAACCAAGGTTCCTGGGCAAAAAAGTGAGACGGCATGCCAAACATTTTCGCAAAAAGCGAAGGGCAACACGAGCCGCAAAAGCGGCAATAAAAAAGGCGATAAGAACCTCAAAAAATAGAACTCGATGAAGACTGAAAACGATACTCTTGCAGTGAATGACGACGTCGTCACTCGCCCGATTTTTGAAACAAATGTGAGCTATGATCTGCTGCATCGTAGTGCCACGAATCCGCGTCGTCGGTTCCTGCCTGGACCGCTGAAGGAGCTGGCGGCTAACATCATCAAATGGGGTGTGCAGACTCGGCTGCATGTGCGGCCGTCAAAGGAGGCGGATGGTCGATACGAGATCATTGCTGGTGAGCGCAGGCATCGGGCTTTGGAGTTGGCGATGCAGGAAGTCGAGGGCAGTGACACTGCAGGCAAATTTGACCTGCTCTCACGCCTGATGCGGGTGCCGGTGAAGGTGACAGACTGGACCGACGATGAGGTGATTGATTTCCAGCTCATTGAGAATGTGCAGCGTGAGGATCTAACACCACTGGAAGAGGCTGATAGCTTTGCGCAGATGGTAAAGCGAGGGAAGTCGGTCGAGGAGATCGCCCAATGCATCAACCGTGAAGCGAACTACATTTATCGAGCGCTGAAGTGGGCGCGGTTACCTGCCTTGGCGCGTGAGGCCTTTGAGCGTGGCATCCTCAAGAAGGAGCTGGCGACGATGATCGCGCGTATCCCAGATGAAAAGATGCGCCTAAGAGCGACGCTGGAGATGGTCTTTTTCCCGAATGAACTGATCGATGGTGAAAAGGACATTGCTGAATCAGAGGTGTCGGCCTGGGCATACTTAAAAGATGAGCCGGAAGCGCTGAGCCCGATGAGCGTGAAAGATGCGCGTGAGCAGGCAGCACGCTGCTACATGAAGTCCCTCAAAGGTGCGGCTTTTGATTTAGACGATCAGGAGCTGATGCCGGTGGAGCTGGATGACGAGGGCTGTCGTGTGCGTGGTGGCGACTGCATGAGCTGCCCTTTCCGCACGGGCAACAGTGTGCTGTTCAGTGCTGACCTGGCAGAGATGAAATCTGGCCACGGCCGCGAATGCGGAGTGGATGAAAACACCTGCACGCAGCCAAGCTGCTATGCTCAGAAGCTGGTGCGGCTTTGGGATAGGACGAAGGCGGAGGCTGAAGCGAAAGGCATGAAGGTGCTGGAGGCGGATGCGGCTGATAAAATCTTCATGGATGGCAACCGTGTTCGTTATGGCTCTGAATTTGTGGATCTGGATGAGAAGCCAAGTTTAGACCTGGTAAATCTGCAGAGTGTGAATGAAGCCTACGATGAAGCCGCTGAGAAGAAGCTGCCGACGTGGAAGAAGCTGCTCAAAAATGTGGAGATCGAAAAGTATGTGGTCCTAGACCGTAATCAGGTGCCGCATGTGCTCGTTAAGCGTGAGGTGGCAGTGCTGGCTGTGAATGAGAAGGCGAAGGCCACTGGCAAAAAAAGCCTTTTTTCTGATGCGGTGAAGCCTGCGGATCGGCCTGGTATGGACAGCTACAAGAAGGAGCTGAAGAAGCAGGCGGAGGAAAAGAAACGGAATCAGCTGGCCTTTGTGATGTCTCTGAAGAAGCTGAGTGATCAGGTGCTAACCAATGGTGTGGATGTGGATGGCTGGTGGATTCTGGTCGGTGGCGTGCTTCATGATCTGGATATGGACGGCATCAGGCTGGTGGCGAGCGCGCTGGAAGTGAAGCCTGATGCGCCCCTGAAGGCTGAAGGTAGCCTGCGCGCTGGCCATTATGCGGCGGCGATTTTGGAAGATCTCAAGAGTGTGACGCGTAGCCCGCTGGAACTGCATGCGGTGATGATCATGTGCCTGTCTGCGCGCAATGCCTGGCGTCTGCTGGATGCTGAGATGCTGAGACAGACCTGCGGTCACTGGGGTGTGTCTCTCACTGAGGCTAAAAACGCCGCCAAGGATGAGCTGAAGCAGAAGATCAGCAAGAAGGATAAAAAGGCTGAAGAAGCGGCTGCCTCGGTGGTGGATACCACGGAGCATGTGAATGCTGAGATCTCGACCCAGACGATCCTGGAAGAGGGTGATAAGCAACGGGCCGAGATGCCAAGTCGTGCGATGAGTGACGACGTCGAAACGGAGGAAACGCCTGCGGCTGAAATGACCTTTGAGGAGCAGGTGGGGGCTCTCATTGTGGGTAGTCACAAGATGACCGATCTGATCGGTAAGACGCCGCCGAAGGATAGCCCTGAGCGGAAGCCCTGGGATGCGAAGCGCGTGAAGCTGCTGAAGGCGGTGAAAAAGGCGAAGTGAGCGAACGGCCTTTTTTTATGAATCAACTCTTCAATGACGGCCCTGATATCACGGTCGAAATCCGAGGTCTGCCAGGCGCGGGGAAATCCTGCCTGATGGGCGACTTTGCAGCCATGCTCAGAGAGTATGGCTGTGAAGTGCGGTGCTTTAAAAAGCGCCGAGATGGCTTTGAGCAGCGGATTGAAGCGCCCCGTGAAGGGCACTTCGACGAGGTCCGCCGCATCAAGCTGGTGGAGGTGAATTAAGACTGTTTTTTTGAAAGGAATCTAACTGGAACTATGACACTGGTCGAAAGAGCTCGAAGACTGATCGCTGGCTGCCCGCCTGCGATCTCTGGGCAGGGTGGTCATGGGGCGACCTTCCGCGTGGCCTGCGCTCTGGTGTGGGGCTTTGGCTTCACGCCAGAGGAGGCTATGCCGCTGATGTGTGAATACAATGACGGCTGCCAGCCGCGCTGGAGCCCGGCTGATCTGTGGCATAAGCTGAGATCGGCTCTGACGACAAATCACACCCAGCCGCGTGGTCATCTGGTGGAAGGTGATGCCGATAAGGGCACGCTGCCTGAGTATGTGGTGCCGAAGAAACGCGAGGCCGTGAAGTTTGACCTGGAGGCGCTGAAGCGTGCGCAACGGCCTGATTGGACGGTGAATGCCGACTTCTTGCGCGCTCGATCGCCCATCGATCCGCAGCGGGTGACGAGTGGCCAGGTGCTGGACTTGCTGTATTCGCCTGAGGATTTTGTCATGGTGTTTGGGTCGATGGAATCGCGTGGCGACTGGATGCGCTGGAAGGGCCGTTGGTTTGCGCTAGGGAAGAGTCCCGATGTGAAGTCGGTGCTGATCAAGCAAATGCCGGAACGCACGAAAGAGGGCGCGGTGTGGATGATTCAGCCGGTGGACGGGCAATGGCATCCGGTGATCGGTCGTGCGACGATGAGTCGCCGCACGCTGAAGAGTGTGCGGTCCTACCCCTATTTATTGTTAGAGAGTGATGAGGCACCTACAGACCTATGGTTGAACATGCTGGCACGGCTGTCTGTGCCGGTGGTGGCGATCGTGACGAGCGGTGGAAGGTCGTGTCATGCGCTGGTCCGTGTGGGCTGTCAGACGGTGACTGACTGGAAGGAATGTGTGTCGTCTGTGAAAGACACGCTGGCGGCCTTTGGCTGCGATCCGCAGGCTTTATCCAATCCAGCCGTGAACATGCGGCTGCCTAATATTTTGAGGGAGGGAAAAATGAAAGGTAAGGGGAAAGAAAAACAATTTTTACCGTATCAGGGCGGACCGCTGAAGCAGCGGCTGCTTTACCTGAATCCAAGAGCTGATAGCCGTCCAATCGGGGAGGGGCTGATCTACCATCATGCATGATCGCGGTGTGACAATGACACTGGCTGAGGGGCTGCGAGATGTGGCGCGTAGCGCTGGCGTCCCTGAGCCTGAGGCTGTGGTGGGTGAGGCACGGATGATCTATCTGGGGCTGGCTCCTGATGAGCTGGCTGCCAAGGTGGCTGATGTGCTGGGCAATCCTGATGGCTCTGAGGGACTGTATCTCTACCAAGACGAGATCGTGACCGTGGAGGCTGAATCGGGTAAGCTGAAGCCGATGAAGGCGGCTGCCTTTCGCACCTGGCTGCCGGATGATCGCAGTGTGATGCCGGTGAAGTCGTGGACGAAGGAGGGCGAGCCGGTGAAGGGTGGCCTCACGAAAGATCAGGCTGATATCGTGCTCAACAGTGAGATTTTACGGCGTCGCCTGCCAGAGATCACGGCGGTGCATCATGTGAGAATGCCTTGGCTGGATGATGAGAAAGATGAGCGTGGCTTCCGAACGCTGAGACTGCTGAAGCGTGGCTACGATGAAGCGACGGGCATCTTCACGGCTGGCTCTTTGGACTTCGAGGAAGACATGGACCTGTTCGATGCGGTCAACTATTTTTATGATCTGTTTAAGACTTTCGCCTGGCGTAATGCACAGCGTGATTTTGCCATTCATTTGGCGGCTTTGGTGACAATGTTTGGTCGTGGACTGTATGAGGCGAAAGCGCCCATGTTTGTCTATAATGCGAACATTCAGGAGAGCGGAAAGACAACGCTGGCCTGGTATGTGACCTGGCTGGTGCATGGGTCAAAGGCGACGAAGCCGCTGCTGCAGGATCAGGAGACGAAGCTGCAGGAGACGCTGAATTCGATGGCGCTGAATGGATCTGCCTACACGATCTTTGATAACGTGAATTGGGGTAGTAAGCCGGTCACGACTGTTTTATTAGACCAATGGATCAGTAATGATGAGTGGGACTTTCGCCGACTGAATACGAACTCGATGATTGCGCCTAAATTAACCGGTGTGACGCTGATGACTGGGAACGCGCTGAAGCTTAGCACGGACTTGGATAGACGGTCACTGATGCTGGATCTGTGGAATCCTGTGGCTGGTGCCGACCGTGTGCTGCCGCCTGGTGCGACGCTGATTGACGGTCATTTTTTCGCCGATTCGGAGAACCGTAAGAAGGGATTGAAGGCGCTCTGGGCGATTATTCGTGAATGGGATAAAGCAGGCCGGCCGAAGAAGGAGGGGAAGCTGCTGGGCACCTTTGAAAGCTGGGCTGCATGTGTGCCGTCCATCGTATGGCATGCTGGCAAGGAGTGTGGTGGTCACGCGTGGGACTGCATGGCTAAGAGCTCCAATGAAGAGATTGGCGATAAGGATGCGCGTGAGTATCGCGCCCTGGCTGAGATGTCGCTGGCTGAGTTTGGCCGTGCTGAGGATGGTGTCACGATGCTGACGACATTTGAGATTACGGTGCAGCAATTCGCGGGTGTGGCGCGGCGTAATTCTGTGGCCACGTTCGCGCTTTGGCCTGAGTCGGATGTGGATGCTGTGCTGACGACGGAAGGCAAGAAGGATGGCTGGAAGTATGAGCCGCTGAAGACAGATGAGTTTCCACCGCCAGATGATGACGCTTTGCGCATCCGGTCAGCGAGTGAGTGGCTAACGCCAAAAACTCGATCTAGCTTCGGTAAGGCGCTCGATACGCGCCTGAACGACCTCTTCTTCAGCGGGCCTGATGGCTACCTCTACCACGTCAAGAAGCGGGTGAGGATGTCACCGGCTAGGTATGCAGTCAGCCGCGTCACTCGATAACGAGGAGCGAGCACGGCCGTGTGATGATGACAAATGACCAGGCTTCACGACTGAGCCTGGTCGAAGCGTGAAGACGCACGTACAGAGGGCCGTGCGGGTCCATTTGCGCGGGGGAGGTGCGATAGGTGGCAGATGCCTTTTCGCCGCGCCAGCGTCCGACCGAAGGAAGGGACTTGAGAGGGCCTCGGCAAGCACCGGCCTCAAAGCGGGCCGTACGCAGAATTAAGGCTATTGCCGGCCGCTAAACGATGACGACGTCGTCACACTCCCTCGCGCCGGTGCGAGTCGCTGTTGAGCGATAAACAACGGCCTTATGACGCCTTTCCCGCGTGAGCGGTCGCTGCGGTAGCAGCGCACTGTCGGCTCCCGTCCCTCCGGCCCTCCCCGACCCCTCCTATTTATTTGAGTAAGTTACTCGACCTGTCAGACCTGTAGTCCGAAAAATCAGTTTCGAAAAGAAATGAGGGAGTAGCAATTTTAATACCTGAGTGACCTGTTGGGCATTTTGGAAAACCTGTCAGCTTGGAAAGCTTTATGAATCAATCATTTAAGGTAGGTATGATAGGTTTGTAGAGGTTTTTAGAGGTTCAGTGTCTTATCTTCATTTTGTGCCCGTATCGGCTGTGCCTTGTTGCGCGGCCTCACCTTCTGCACCCCCTCTAAGGAATCTTTTACCCCGTCTATCACTTCCAATCGGGTTTACCGTCC
>JAUKPQ010106213.1:0-15957 GCA_032273045.1 Chloridella minuta | reverse complement strand
GAATTCTTGAGGATCTGACCGGTCAAATCGCGCTTAGACCAGCGTGTCATCACAATAATAATGGCTCCGCCCGGCTGTAAACGCTGGCGCGGGCCAGATGTGTACCACTCATAGACCCCATCAAAGACTGCGGGGTTGTTTTGCCGGGCTTCTTGTTCAGAGTGCGGGTCGTCAATTATCAGGATGTCCGCGCCTTTACCTGTAACCGCACCCCCAACACCAATAGCGAAGTAATCACCGCCCTTGTCGGTGTTCCACCGGCCCGCCGCCTTTGAATCAGAGGATAGCTTTGTCTCAAAGACCTTGGCGTAGGCTTCAGACTGGACTAGGTTTCGGACTTTACGTCCGAACCCGACCGCAAGTTCAGCGGTGTGTGCGGTTTGGATGATCTTCTTCTCTGGATTCTTACCCAGAAACCAAGAAGGCAACAGGTAGGAGGCAAACTCAGACTTGGTGTGCCGTGGAGGCATATTGATGATTAGACGCTTTAGCGTCCCTGCGGCTACTCTCTCAAATGCGTTAGCCATGATCTGATGGTGTTTACCGGAAATAAACCCGGGCCACATCTGCGTGACGAAATACAGGAAGTTCTCCCGGCATCTCTCAACCCGATCCATCTCTAGCAACTGATAAACCTTAGCCCGATCATCGGGCGGCAAAGAGTTGGCTATCCCCAAGTACTGGATGATCTCTTCGCGGGTCAACAAACTCATAAGGCGGCTATTTCTCTGACCGAGCGATCCATCACCCTGATGGAATGGAACTTGTGCGGCTTTAAGGTCAAGTAGCCATCATCGCGCAAGCGATGGACTATCCGGTGAATATTGGCCTTTGACTTCATGTTTAGACCTTTGGCAATAACTTCATATGACGGAGCTATCCCGTGGATACGAATGTAAGCCTTGATGAAGTCCAACACTAATTGTCGTCGAGGTGTCATTGCTGTTCAAGATGTTTAAACAACGGCAGTTTAAACGTTCTCACGAACGTTCGCAAGTGTTTTCTGAAAATATATATACCCCGGGGTGTAAGGATTTGGAAAGGAAGGGGGAGGTGTCTGGTGGAACATATTTGGAGGAGTGAATCACAGTGTAAGTGCGGGAGGGGGAGGTAAGCGTGCCATCTGGGGGGTTGGGGTACGGCGGGGTCGCCCCACACCACGTTTACACGCCATCTCCCCACACGAAACCAGTAGCTCTGCTATGACCGTTGATGTGCGTCATGCGTCCACACACTACGTCAACGTCACACACTAGGCATTGCCTTACTAGCCTTGACAAGCTTGAGGTGTTGACCAAGCTCACGCTTGAGTTGCTCTGCTGTCACTGGAACATCTGCTTCACCTGCGACCTGTGTAAACAGACCAGATGCTTTACCCAACAACTCCAGTGCTTTTAATTTCGTTCCCTCTGCCTTTGCCTGTTTACTGTGTGCAACCAACTGTCGCATTACATACCTTTTCGTGCTAGCCATGTCATCTGCCAGATGCTCCGCTGTTTCCTCAAGTGCATCTGCCACAAGTGCTTGAACCCTTGGATCTCTGCTGAGCTTGTATGCGCTTGTAGTGATGGTGCTGTCACTGCCTGTCTGCAATGGGTATGCGTCCCTGTAGGCTTGCCTGTACGTTTTCCCCTGTATAAGCCCCTGAGCAAACAACGTCATTGCCGCTGTGAGCGGCTTAGGTCTATCCCCTATAGGACTGCCTACAGGTCTGCCATCTACCCTTAGTGTTGGTGCGTCTGCGTGAGCGGCTAACCGTTCCGCTTCGCTAAGGTCACCGTCCGACCAATCGTTCGCATTTTGATCAATATCATCATCCTGATTAGCAAGCTCCAGTGCTTTCAAGTAATCGTCCTTGGTCACCTTATCCATCGCCCAACCCCTTATGTTAGTAAACGCTAACGTAATCAAACCAAACCTGTACGTTTAAACAGTACTGTTCGCATTATCAGTGCTTCGCACCGACCTGTCAACTTGTCCCCAGAAGTTATCCACAATACTGTATGTGCATACAGCAAATTGTCCACAGGTTACACCCAGCTTTATCAACAGACTTGTACACATATGACACAAGTACTATCGACAGTTCTAATATCTACCTCAACATTTACATCAATAGGTTTCAGAAACAGGCATAAATCGACCGACCGGTCAAAGTATTACTGTATAAACATACATGGCTCTAGAATCGATTTAAACACCCCTAGAATCGATTTTGCCCTTGGTTGATACCTTGCCCTACCCTGAAATTTCAGGCGCTTCTAGACCCCTTAGAAGCCGTTTAAATGCCATGTTACCTTTTGTTTCCAACAGGCTATTTTGCCCCTGTTTTAGGCAGTCATTCCCTTAGAACAACACACTAATATAAATACACTGCAAGTCCATCACCTAAGTCAGTGAGTACTTACCAACCTGACCGTCCGACCAATAACCCTTCGATCAACTCGGGTTTAAACAGCACCTGTTGACAGCGTGTAAACATCTTGTTCAAATACTAGTACTAGCAACCAACCACTTGAAAGTACTAGCATGACAAAGTCCCTCAAAGCAGTAATCGAAACCCTCTTAGCCCAAGGCTTGAGCAAGTCTCAAGTGCTTGAAACCCTTGCTAATGAATACTGGGTTGACCAGTCTGTCACACGTTTTCTCTCAACCATCTGAAAGGTACATCATGACCACAACCACATACACATACAAGATGACAGGTTGGAAATTGGGCAGATACGCAACTGTCCAACTGCTGTCCGCTCAGTCTGCTTTCGCAGACACCCCAAGCTCTTACAACTGGAAAGAAACACTACGTGCGATGTTCGTATACCAACAGGTTCAACAACTGCTGTCCAAGGGGTTGCTGTTTAGATTGGACGTGTTGTGCGATGAATTGACTGACCTGCCCATCGAAAAATGGGATGACGCAATCAGTATGTACAGCGTCAACATGACTGTCAGCGATGCAATCAAAGCACACGCATAAGGTTAACTGATGAGCCGTGATGCGGCGAAACCCATGCGAATGGGTCTTAACCAAACAACCTGAGAATACCTATGACCTATACCGATCTCAACCGTGCCGCCGTGGCAAAAGTCCGCAACTACACCATCGCCCAGTGCGAGTTTGCCATTGCTGACATTCACTCAACCCTCGCCTTGTATGACCGTGACCTTGCTCACCCCTACGTGGCAAAGCTCTACGCTGAATTGGACGCTGTGCGTGACCGCCGCATGGTGTTGCAGTCTAAGTCTCTCCGCACCCGCCGTGCGATCCGCTCCGCTCACCTGTTAATCGACTCACTCTGAAAGGCAAACCATGTACAACATTCTCACAAGCATTCTCGCAACCGCACTGATCGTGTTCGGTTCACAAAGTTTAGACGGCGGCTTGCTGTTTAAATTTGCACTGGTCATCGGCGGCATCTACCTTGGTCACGTGTTGACTGATGCCCTAAATAAATCTGATGACGTGTAAACCGACTGCCTGTTTATACGTTATAGTACTAGCACTTAAACAACCACTATCACTAGCAAAGGAATCATCATGACACATCAAACAAGGGAGGATTGGTTGCAAGCGGCGATTGCTGACTTGCGTCCAATGTTCGACCTGTTGGGTAGACCACTCGCCACTAATATTCGGGTGTCGTGCGGTTACCCGCTCAACTTCAAACGCAACAAACGCTTGGGCGATTGCCATGCGTCCACTGAATCCGCTGACCGATCAATGGAAATATTCATTGCCCCGACAGTAGACAAGCCCCGCCACGTGTTCACTGTGTTGCTGTCGCAACTCTGCCGCACAACATCTGGTGCGCTGTCATATGGTACTAGTTACAACGTCATTGCTACTGCTATGGGTTTGCAAGGTGCGGACAGCGGTTGGCGTGACATTGGTCTACTGCCCGACTATGTCTCGACCTACTCCGCAATGATTGACGGTTTGGGTGCGTACCCACACGCCGAAATGTCCATCACCGAAATCAAGACTCAGAACACCCGAATGCTCAAGGCATTCTGCCCAGTGTGCGACTACACCGTGCGACTGTCTACCAAATGGGCGTTGTTGGGTTTGCCTACCTGCCCGCTCGACTCCACAACTTTCACTCTCGCTCCAACCGTTTAAACATAAAGGAAACCACAATGAACATTCAGCAAGCAACCCTCAAAGTCCTGTCAATGGGTACAGGCAAAATCCTTGGTGCGTATAAATTCCACGTGGCAGAGGATCTGCCCACTGTCAATGCCAATGCCACTTGCGCTAGGGCATTAGCCCAAATGGTGATGGACGAAAAGATCTCTTTTGAGAATATTCAGTCATGCCCTGTATTCATGCCGACTGCACCCGCCGCCGCTGTTGACAGCGTCAAGCTTGATGCCGTTGCCGCCGTGGCTAACCGCTCAGAGACAATCGCACTTGAGGTGCGTGGCATGGTCAATGACGCCGTACGTGCCGCCGCTCATGCGGTCACCATGTCGGACAACTCAATCAGTAGAGTCAAGACCGCCATCGATGAGATGAACGAACGCATTGAATCATTCGTTCAAAAGCCGGTGACAATTGATACCAGTACTGTTCAAGCGGCAGTGGCTAGTACTATCGCCAAGGAATTTGATGCGTTTAAACGTATCGTGACTGACGCACACGCTGAGTCAATCGTTGCTGATGCCGCCGCCGTCCACATTGTGGATCGCCGCTCTGCCTTGGACGTGTTCGGCATCGATATACGTGAACGCAATGGCGATCCGGTGATGGTTGACATCTTTAATCACCCTGCCGCACCATCTGTCGATAAGCACTGGAGATGGTCAGAAAAAATCTTACGTGCGATCCTTGGTGTGCAGGGTACGCATGACAACCTGTTTTTTGGCGGTGCTAAAGGTACAGGTAAGTCGCAAACCGCTGAGCAGTTTGCCGCATTCACCGGACGCAATTACGTGCGTTTCCAATTCACCAAGTACACCACGGCGATGGACTTTATGGGCGGCAAAGGTATGTCCAAGGGTGACACCGTATTCGAAAAGGGTGCAGTGCTTGCGGGGCTGACAACACCTAGCACCGTGGTGCTGTTGGACGAAATCAGTATGACTGATGCGGGTGAGTTGGCTATTCTGAACGGTTTCCTTGAACCCAACCCTGTGATCAGTTATGGCGGTGAGGTTCACCGCCGTGCAAACGGTGTCGTGGTGTTCGGTGCTGATAACACCCTGACATCTGGCGATGAGTCCGGTCTGTATGGCGGCACACGCCGTTTAAACACTGCCACTGCCGAACGCTTTGCGTCAGTGATTAAGTTTGAACACATGACACCAGCAATGGAGATCGACATTGTGTGCCGCCGCACTGGTTGCACCAAGCAGTTAGCTACCCATGTGGTCAAAGCATTGAATGCTTTTCGTGCCAAGGTTGATTCGGGTGACATCATCGATGCACCATCTATTCGCCAGACCATGTACTTCATCAAGAATCTGCGCTTGATGACCGTAGATGACGCATGGGCGGCGGCGATTGGTAACCGTCAACCGTCAGAGTCAGCCATCGCCGTGCAAGCAATCAAGACCGCTTGCATCAGTGCCGACTTCATCGAAAAACATCTGTAATCAATTAACCATTGTGCTAGTAATAGTGATACAATATCTACTAGCACTATCAAATAAGGGAGAATCAAAATGAAAAATACAATGCGTGGTTGGGAATTTCGCAAGGGTGTCGGGGATGCCGCCCACAAAATCACTAGCGCACTCAAGCTACCTGCCATCACCATTCAATGGCAAAACATTCCGACAGCCTGTATCGACAGCAAGGGACGCATGATCCTGTCCGACATCGCTGACGATGCCGTGGTCAATAAACAGTTGTTTATGCGCTACATGGGTTTCATCGTGCATGAGTTGTTGCACCGCAAATACACAACCAACGGCTTGGCTTACAGCAACCACTTTGTGCGTATGCTTTGGAACGGTTTAGAGGATGCTCGCATCGAGAACACTGCTATCGCCGCCGGACTGACCGGCAACATCAGCGAGTTGTTGACAGTGCTGATCGACACAATGGTGTCGGAGGGTTTGGAACACGTATCCGATTGGTCTAACCCCGCTCAATTGCCCTTTGTCATTGCAGTGTTCTGCCGTGACCATGCCAAACGCAAAGTGCCGGTTCACCCTACCGTCTTGCCAATATTCGAGCAGGCACGTGTGCGTTTAAACACTTGCACCGACTCTGCTCAGGTGCGTGACCTTGCCCAGTGGGTGTATGACCAGATTG
The DNA here is from genome assembly GCA_032273045.1 of Chloridella minuta. Classification (NCBI taxonomy): domain Eukaryota; class Xanthophyceae; order Mischococcales; family Pleurochloridaceae; genus Chloridella; species Chloridella minuta. Next base: position 9,701 of record JAUKPQ010106213.1, on the reverse strand, counting down.
AAAAAGCTGTCGAGGAACAGCCGCCTGAGCCTGACACCCCTGATCCAGAGGGTAAGCCAACCAAGGGATCAGGTGACGGCGATGCTGACGCTGACGCTGACGGCGAGAGTGCCGATGCTGACGCTGATGCTGATGGCAAAGGTGCGGCTGACTATGGTGACACCGGCGGCAAGCCCAACCCCATGACCAAGCCCGATCCTAGCGATGCCGTATGCCCCGAACCCGCACTGGATCGTGATGACAATGTCGGCGGCGGTGTCAGTTGGTCACCTGACCGCAAGATGGCAAAGCCCTTAGCGCACGTGCGTGACATAGAGGAATCTGCCGCATGGGATCTCAAGCCTGTCGGCGGTGCTAAGTTACGTTATGAGGTTCGCCGCTTGTTTGAAATGTCCGGCATTGATGAGTACCAATTCAACCGCCGTCATGGTCAGTTGGACGTAGGCAATCTGCATACCGTTGCCGCAGGTAATGATCGTGTGTTTAAACGTCATCATGAGGAAGGCGGCATTGACTCTGCCGTGGTGTTTGTGATGGACTGCTCCGGTTCAATGTTCAATGAGAATATGCGAGCCGCCGCACCTGTCATGGCAACCATGATGGAAACGTTAGACCGTGCGGGTGTTGCAACCAGTGTCGTGACGTTCGGCACAAGGGTGTCAATGCTTAAGCCTTGGAACATGACCGTTGCAAAGGCACTGCCGCTTGTAGCACGTATGCGCTCAGGATCTGACAACTCTGACAGCCAAGCCCTGCGCTATGCACATAGCCTGTTGCTGAACCGTCCGGAACAGCGCAAGGTTGTGTTCATTCTCGCTGACGGCGGTGTTGAGTATGACGATCAAGAACGTTGCATGGAACAGGCTAAGTCAGGCGAACGCTTAGGAATCACAACCATCGGGGTTGGTATCCACGCTGACCTGTCACGTATGTACCCCAACAACATCATCATCAGAAATTTAGATGATCTGGCGGGTGCATCTTTCAAACAAATCAAATTAGCCGCATAAAGGGGGAATCATGGACAAATGGAATTACAGACTGGTTGACCTCACCGCTCGAAATGACGGTGAGATATGGATCGAAATCAAAGAGGTTTATTACGAACGCAATAAACCTGTTGGGTACGCTGATGTAAAGATTGGCGATGATGAGGTAGGCGGTGTCATACAACAGCTTGGTCGCATGGTCAGTGCTTGCAGTAAGCCTGTGCTTGTGGCTGATGCTGACGATCACTTAGTGGAGGTAACAAATGATTGAAGTATCAATGACTGAGATTTTTCTTTTCGCTTGGGCGATCATCGCCACAGGGTTGGCGTTTAAATACCATCATGCACATTGGCACACTGTATGCATGATGAGAGAATTCTTGAGCGATGAATCAATCAGGAATAGGGCTGTCAGATCATGGCAGGAATTTCATGAAACCAGTAGCTTGAGAGGTGAGTAATGAAACCAATTGAACTTTACGAACTGCTAAACAATGCAGGATTCAAATTTGAAGTGGTAGAGATCATGGACGGTCTACGTGTGATTAACGTGATTGTTGATGAGTTTACCGATGAAGAAATTAACAACGCAATCGCAGATGTACAGGGGGACATATGAGCTTTACAAAAGAAGAGTTTATGGTGATCATGGACTTGGCTGACAAGATTGAAGATCATCTGGAGGGCGGCGACTTTATCTTAGGCATCAATGCCTTGATGGTTGTTGCCGCCAGAGGTGGACGGTTAGCAATGTACAAATCAGATCACGGTCTTGATTTGGGTCAGGTGTTTACACGTGAAGATTTTGTAGAACTGTTCGGCGATAAGGTTGCTTATTGGTGGGACTTCTATGATCACCTTGATGAGATTGATGCTATAAAAGCAAAGTCACAATAAGGGAGCGCACCATGCCCAAACTTGAATCAGCGAATAAAGATATTGCCATGTTCTACGAGGGTATCGTAGAGATGGTGAGTCACTCTGAGGTTGATGTATCAGCGACACTGGCGGTGCTGACAAAGGTGTTGGTGTTGTTGTCCATATCAACCGGCGAGGATAAAGAGAAATTTTTTGAACGCATGGAATACGTGTGGGACTTTGAGAATTTCTTTCAATCAGACAGTAATGAAAAGCATTGATGGGGTTATTCATTGACGCATGGCACATACGCACCCGCAATTCGCCCCATTGGAATCAAGGTTGCGGGGATTTCCAAACAGTGAACCGCACATTGAATGTGCTAAGGCGGTGACAGCGGGAGAGACTGCGTTTAAACAAACAACGAAGGAAACCAAATGAATAATGATTTTGTGACTCAAACAATTCGAAACCTGATGTCGGTCGTGTGTGCGCTTGAACCTGATCCCGAGTGGCGAGAGCAATACATGATTGACGAGGTTTTAAAAGACGCTGATACAGCAATTCAAATGTTAACCAAAGGAGAATAAACATGGCACAAGTAATTCAAGGGCATGATGATGAGTGGGTGTTGCGTGACGAGTGGTCTATCGATGATGTCAGGTCAAGAACTGACCATGACGATGCCGACTTTCCAATAAAGCTTGATGACGAAGACTGCATCAACATTTTGAGAATCATGGCTGACCAACATGACGCAAACATCGGCATCAACTGGGAGGTTATGGATTCGGCCATAGAGACTTACCTTGTTGCGATTGCCAATGAAAGACCAATCTATGTCAAAGGTGTCCCGCTCACCGTTGGTGGAAAGCCGGTGTGGGAATGAGGGTAGTCAAGGTATTGGCTGACCCATCATCCACGTTTGAATCTGCTGTAGCCCCTTGGGAGTGCGTAGAGGTTGTCAGAACCGCTGACGTAGTAGCCAAGGGTGAAAAGTTTATCAAGCACAGAGATGGGGCTTGGTTTGTTTACCGTAAATCCAGAGTTCATCTGGCTACACCAAGATACATTGGTCGGTATGTGAATCTGCTGTCCGCTGTCCATGCGGCGCGGGTTGTTTAAACAACAAAAGCTCACCGGGTAGATCACCCGGGATTTAAATCACGTTTAAACAGGGGGCTTACGCCCCCTTTCCTTTGCTCAGAACATATCCAAATTTTCCTCATACGTTCCGCTGACTTTGTTGTACAGCAGGGACGTTTCACCTTGTGTGCCTACCCATCTGTACCGGCACTTCCATACAGCGATCTCTACGCAACCATCGCCACGGTGAACGGTGATACCGCAATCGGTCTTAGCCCACCAAGCCATCGAACCCGAGATGGACATACCGTCCGGTCTTGGTTGGTCAACGCCTGATCGATTGATCTTTGATGGGTGCGCTACGAACCATGTATGGATAGCGTGTTGCTTGCAGAACTTCTGAACTCTTGTCAGCATATTGCTGATGGCTTCTGTCTCTGTCTGGCTAGACTTATTCATCTCAATGTAGTTGTAGGGATCGATGACCAATCCTTTTACACCAAGCTTGGTGACTGCTGTTGCCGCACGATCCAGAATTGAATCCAATGTTGACGGCTCATCGCCGTTCGTTTCGATGAACACAAAATGATCCTGCACCCATTTAAACGCTTCATCGCGTTCGCTGGCTGTCATTCTCTCCTTGCCATCGAAGAATCTTTTCTTTGTGTAGATCTCCATCAATCGGCTAATGTGGATCTCCGGTTGATTCTCAAACGAACAGATGGCGAACTTCCAATCATCCTTGCGTCCAAGGTTGACCATCAACTGATCAACGAAGTTGGATTTACCAGAACTTGGGTAACCTGTGACGACCGTGAGCTGGCTGGGTGCGACCGTGTAAATCTGATCGACCGAGTCGTAGCCCGTGCTGCAACCTTTTCCCGTCCCAGCAGAGAACAGATCGTTTAAACGCTCGCTGAACTGCGCTGCCCGTAAAAGTCCGGTGATCGGATACGGCTCGGCTGAATCAACTATGCGCTTCAATATGTCAGAGGGGCGATCATCAATTGTCGGGTCATCATCGGTCAAGACCTCGTTGAAATCTTTCTTTGAAAACTTGGCGAGTCTGCACTTATCTTTACCGATTCTGCGAGCTAACTCCTCGGCTAAGACCTGACCGGCTTGGTCTTGGTCTGTGGCTATGACAATGTAGGGAGCTTTATCGATGACCGTTCTTGCGTTCTGTATAAACGCAAATCGCTTTTCATCGCCTTTGGCTTCGGTTAGCTTCTGAGGCGCACCCGAAGGCACGGACACCACGTTGTTTAAACCTGCCTCAACGGCGGATAAAACATCCATCTCTCCTTCGACAATGATGATTGGCTCACCAGCCACGACATTGTCAATATTAAAGAAGTCGTGCGCACCGCCCATGTCTTGTGTGAAGTCCTTGACTTCGATGGATCGGTACTTGGTGGCAACCAGTACGCCGCCACGGTAATACGGAAATGCGATGGCTTGCGTGATCTTTTTTGTTTTGTGAAAGAACTTCTCTGCTGATGCAAGCCCCAGCTTATCGGCTGTGGCTTTTGAAATTCCTCGGCTCATCAACCAGTCATAGTGCGTATTAGTTAGATGGGCGGTGGCTTGCTTTATGGGTTGGACAACTGACAATTTGGGTTCCTTTCGTGGTGGGAGTATGCCGTTCTCGTAGCAATGGTGGCAGTGGTAGATTACCGCCCCATCATCTTTTCGAGTCAGCGTCATATCTTTTAGATTTTGTTTTTTTCTTTCGGGTGAGCAATAAGGACAGATCACCCGCGCACTACTTCCAAAGTGCGTTTGTTCTACCAGCTCGGCAATCATTTCATGCTGCCGTCAGAGTTGCGTTTAAATGAGCGGTTCTTGCTGGGCGACTGCAATTTGATGCCAGTAGCGTTAGAGCCTCCCTTGCTCAAGGCTTTAACGTGGGCTACGTCTTTACCTTTACGGTCTACACCCCGTGCGTCAAGCTTGCGTCTTGCTCGTTGACGCTCCATGCGGTTTTCGTGTTCGCCACGTTCAACCTGCGTTTTGTATTCTTGTTTAAAGTTGCGTGGCATTCTCTTGTCTCCTTGCTTCAATCATTGCGTCTGCTTCAATGTAAGCAAGCTTGGCTCTTTGCTCTGGCCTTGCCTGTCCCGCATCAAAAACATCTCTTGAATTCATTCCAGCCATTGCAAATGCGGCAAACAAATCCCGCATTGTCATGTTGTTTAAATCAGTTTCCATGCTGCTCCTTAAATTTCTTGAGGTTGTTCTGTTCGATGACATAACCTGAGCCGTGACCCAAGTCATTTAAATTCTGTGGCTGTATTGCTTCTGCGGATTTGATGTACCCAACGAAGTCAACGGTGTCGCCGTCAACAATGCCGAGTACATAAATATCCACTTCTTCTACCGGCTTGTCAATGTGAATCAAAAGTCTTCCAGATTTGTACCTAGTCGCCTTTACATCAATCTTTAAACCGTTGTGCGTGATCAGATCAGCACCTCCCTTGCGAGGGTAAACAGACAAGTCTGGATACAGGTTGAACTGTTTTCCAAAAGCCATCTCTGCGAGGATGCCGTCCCGATCAATTTCGATTGGATTTTGTTTCCCCATTTGTTTATCTGCGACATTGTTTTGACGGGCGGTAGTGTTGCGCATCACCGCCAGCGTAAACGCTATCGAGGCTTCAGATGGGGTCATGTAAACAATCATCAGTGTTTAACTTTGTGCGCCCACGCCTTGATTGACTCAATCGGACTCTCTCCGTAGCCTGTCACTCTGCCGCCGCGAGTAGCTACAAAGAACGAGCGACCAAGTTTGGGAAAGTATCTCTCATAAAGCTCGCCGCCAGAATCGAGGAAATCTCGGATTGTTTGCCCTTGATGCCAAACCCATGCAATTACGGGTAGCACTACATCAAAATCATCTGCGGTGCATTCACTTTGTGGCTCTTGGTTTAAGACATCAGGCATTGAATCCTGATCTGCCCAAATCTTTCTTGCTTCTTCATTTGTGTGGTTCATTCGATTACTCCAAATCTAATTTGCCCTGATCGGGCGGGGTTGCTGTCTCAACACTGCTACCTTCTGCGAGGTATTTCACTAAATCATCCTGCGTGGCTACACGGACGGTTAATTCTTGCGATGCAACAAACGATAGTGCTTGTGAGCGATGGTTTGCTCTTACTAGCCTTACACCTCTGTTACTTGCGATTAGATAAATTCTCATTTTGCTTCCTTTCATGGTTCTCCTCAATCAAATAGTCAATATTTTGTATTGACCCTGTTTGTTCATCTTCCTTGCCCCCAGAGGGGGCAATAACCTCCGATCTTCCGCATTCCTTACAAGACATATATATACCCTCTGGAACACTCCTTACCCTCACACTACCCCCACATCTACACTGCCTCATGCTCAGTACCCCTTACTCTCTGGTGAATGCTTTGAGCAAAGCACAGCCTATCCGTAGTCAAAACTACGAAACGCTCTGTGCTTGCGCTTACTCTTCGGAGCCAAGTCATCGCAACCGCACTACCTCAGACTATCTCACCACCGCGCTCTAAGGATTCGCCCACGCTTCCCGCTCTGGCTTGCTCGTGTAACGGGATTGAATAAACATTACCACCGACGGAACCGCATAATGTTCAGTTGGCGTAGGAGGGACAATAAAAAAGCCACTTACAACTGCCCCGTCGTAGTTCCCCATAACGGGGCGAGGCATGTGTAAATGGCTTCAATAATGTTGACTACGACGACAACAGGATGAACTCTATCACAGCTTTTTAAGCTGTGTCAATAAGGGTCATGTATATTTTTTGCTGAAATTTAAACATGAGGTGTCGGCTACTCGCTACGTCTGCGCTCGCACGACCGATAGATTCCACAGCATCCGCTTTCACCAACACGGCTGGAGACTGCACTCCAAGCGATATGCTTGTTTGGTCGCCACCACGTCTCGCGGCTTGCACAATCCCCATGCGTGTAGGAACTGGCGCAGGGAGTTCCAGACCAAACAGTTACGTATGCTTAGGAGCAAGATCCGGTTACTGTGCGCCAGCGGGTTCAGTATAAACCAACTGTTCGCACTAATGCAATAGGGTTTTGTAGAATGCGTTTAAACACAACGCACGGGTACTCCACATAGGCTATACTTCATCCGTGGTAAGCAGTTGCCACGGTTCATTTGGTTTCCTTTTTTGCCCGCTTTGATGCGGGCATTTTTTTGGGCATCTGTTCAATGATGATCTCTGCCCTTGGGTTCTCAGGATCAAGCCCCCAGTACGTATGCCGCTCCTTTACCTGACGGTCGTTCACATATACCAACCCCTGCAATAGATCCAAGATCAGGCTCTCATCTAAGTCTGGTCTGCGTGACGCATAGAAGATCGTGATGTGCATCCTAATATCCCCAGACATTAGAGGGGTAATAGGGGTAACCTGTTGCCGAAAATGTTCAGAATAGTCGAGAGCTTTCTGGCTCTTTATCAGTCTAGACATAGATCCAAACTTTACAACTCGGCGGGAATTTGCTTTTGATGCAGGCTCGCCAGAAATAAATAACACTAGCCCTTGCAATTCTTGCGTACAATCACTATCATTATTGGTAACAGACGTTTTCATACAAGGAGCATCCATTGAAAATTACGAACAATCAGAATTTACCCGCACCAGTCGTGGCTTTGTTGACCCGCAACTACTACACAAAGGGTTCATCTCAGTATAGCGTAACGGAGATAATGTCGCCACCAAAAATCAGAAGGTTGCGCGAACAATACGATGATCAGATTGAAGTTGATGTCACTTCATTGTTGGCTACTCAGTTCGGCACATTCATGCATGGCAAGTTGGAAGCCAAGGAAATTGAGGGTTATTTAAACGAGGAGCGTCTGTTCAGGGAGGTGGACGGCGTGGTTATCAGTGGGGCGATTGATCTCCAGAAGCACACGCCAGAGGGCGTGGTCATCATTGACTACAAGTTCGTCAAGGCGTACTCAGTGATGATGAACAAGATAGATTGGGAAATCCAACTCAACATCTACAAATGGTTGGTTGAGACGGTTAAACACACCAAGGTTGTCGGACTGCAAATCTGTGCGTTCGTGAAGGACTTCAATAAGTTTGAGACATCCAAAGAGGGTTATCCACAGGCTGAGGCTGTGATGATCGACATCCCTATGTGGGACGCAGTACGCACTGAAACGTACGTGCGGGAGAGATTGGAATTACACCGCAACGCAAAGGTTGCGCATGACTTTGGTGAGGAGTTACCGCTCTGCACCGATGAGGAAAGGTGGGCAAAGGAAGCCACCTACGCCGTGAAGAGGGACGGTCGCAAGACTGCGATCAGAGTGTTTAAAACGATAGAAGAAGCCACAGAGTTGGCAGAAAAGGAAAAAGGATATGTCGAAACAAGGAAAGGCGAGTACACAAGATGTACCGGAAACTACTGCGGAGTCGCCCAGTGGTGCGAACAATACCAAGGAGAACTCAATGAGTCCGCTTGATTTACTGAAGATCAACGTCAATGATAAGACGGAGAAGAAGAATGGCATGACGTACCTGTCATGGGCATGGGCATGGACAGAGGTTCTGAAAGCTGACCCTGCCGCCGACTTCGAGGTCAGGATGTTCCCCGACGGCACAGGCATTGGAATGACTCCGGTCATGTCTGTTGGTGACACTGCGATGGTATGGGTAACCTGCACCGTCTTTGGTAAGCCAATGACCTGCCAGTTGCCTGTTCTGGACTACCGCAATAAGCCTATTGCTAATCCTAATGCGATGGACATCAACACCGCCATCATGCGTTGTTTGGTCAAGGCTATCGCCCTGCATGGACTTGGCCTATACATCTACAGTGGTGAAGACACACCCCATGAAGAAGAGGTTAAGACGGTAACGGTTACAACGCCCAAGGCGACCGTAGAAATGACCGTTCCTGCGTCTGCACCCATTCCCGCCAAAGTTGAATCAACAGGGGCTTCTGTCGCCGTCATGGAAGCTCCCAAGGGGGATTGGACAGAGGAAGATGCCAAGAAGATCGGCGACACCATGTTGGAATTCCTTGTTGTCCACCGCGATCTGCCGGATTTAAACAGTTACTGGAAGAACAACCAAGTTGTCTTGGACAAGCTCAAGGCCAGCCACCCTGAGTTTTACAACGGAGTCCGCAATGGCTTTGCGGAATACAAGAAAACCCTGCAAGGAGCAGAAAAATGAGTCAACAAAAAGCGTACAAGCCCTATCCCGATAGCGGATCTCTTCGTGCCACCATCAGCAAGCGCACTCCCATGTCGCCTGACTACTGGGGCAACATCGCCATCAATTTAAACGACCTGACCAACATCAAGACTGAGGATGGTCTGACCGTCATCAAGCTCAGTGGTTGGAAGAAAGTGGATGCAAGTGGAAAAACCTATTTGTCTGTTAGCGTCGATAGATTTGTTCCTACGGGAGCAGAACAACCGCAAGCGCCTAAAGCAAAAGCTCCAGCCGCAGGTCTGGACGACGACGTACCCTTTTGAGGAGAAAAGAATGAATCTAGCAGAAATGGGTAGATTGTTCTTACAAGAACATCCTGACGCTCAGGCGGAAGACTTGGTAGAGAACTGCGGGTTTAAGCTCTCATACGCAAAGGTGTTTATCCCTGCTGAAAAACGCAGGAAAGAAATATTTGAGCGTGTTGAGAGAGACAAAGCCGCTCAGGCTCAACACAGCAGTAGGAACTGGGAGCAAGAGTACAACAGTGCCGTCTTTCATATCAACAATCTTGAGAAACAGATTGTTGGTTACAAGGC
>JAUKPQ010106102.1:0-15967 GCA_032273045.1 Chloridella minuta | reverse complement strand
ATCTGCTGACGCAGGCGGCGGAACTCTGGCGATTCCTTGGCGACTTTGGGAGAAGCCGGGAGACGATAGGCGATGCGGAACATCAGGTCACCGTGAAGAATGCGCCGGTTTGAGCCGGATCGACCACGGTAAACGAAAATTCAGCAGAACCGGCAGACGATGCCGAGCCGTCGCCACTACGCTTGCTCAACGTTGCTCCCCCGGACTGCGTGGTCAGGGTCTTATCAGCGGCGGCGACATAGCCCTTGCCGCTGGCACGCTTGCCGAACACCAGGACCAGAGTCCCAGAAGTGCCGGGCGTGCTGGTCGTGCGCCATGCCGTGGAGGTATCCGTTGAGGTCAGAGAAACCTCGACCTTGCCACCAGTACCGAACACCAGCGAAACATTGACAGCACTATCCGTTAGGAGTTCCTGAAGATTGATTGAGTCATCAAATTTGATATCATTCAAATCAGTGAAAGTTTCAAGGGAGCCACCCGTGGGGGTGAAGGTGGCGGATTTAATACCCCAGGTTACGGCAGCGGCCATGATGTGTTCCTATGCGATGGATGGACGAGATTTATGGATGGAGCCTTGCGGCTTTTGTGTGTGTGCGATGCTGGCCCGTTGATGGACGGTTAAATCCATGCGAGTCTTGCCACGTTTACTGACGGTCTTTGATGCGCCGGAAATGAGTTCATCCAGGGTCTTGCCCATGGTGTCGCTCATCGCCGTGAGTTCTGGCGTGGTGATCCGAGAGAGGACCCGGTTAACAACTGGATTGGAGGTGTACAGGTATCCAGTATTTACCCCATTATTTTCCATCTGTGGCGTCGGTTGCCGGATGATGATGGAATAATTGGATGATGTAGCGCGGGCCTCTGGATAAGCACGTTCCAATAGGAATTGCCGTAACTTTCCATTGACCACCAAGGGAAGCTGACCGGGTTTCTTTCGGCTAGCATTATACCCCAGCGAAGCCCTGGCGTAGTCCGTGAAGCGAAGCGGAAGAAACTCGACAACAAATCGTTGACCAGCGGCGAACATAGAAGCACGAACGATGTCGTTCCACGTTTTACGCTTGAACAGCAGAGCGTATTCCCTCTCCGTAAATTCCAGCTTAGACGACATCCCGCCACCAGCCTGATCTTTCGTTGCCCAAAGAGCAGTCATCCGTCACCCCACTCAATCCGCAACAGGATCGACACCATGGCATGGCATGATTCAGGAGCGCCGGTATCACTGCCAGCCCACAGACCAGCCGATGGAACACCGGCGCGGCCTCGCTTGATTGATTTAATGAAAAGCCCATCAGTGGTCAGTGCCGTCACCTCACCGGCAATCGCCCGGCTTGATTTTTCCAAGGCTCCAGCGGTCACCGTATTGGCATCCAGGACCATGACGGCATTCACTGATCCATCTTCGTATGTGCCGGTATTAGTCTGCCTCGTAGTGGTCCCTTCTTCCAGGTCGAGAACGACCAAGGGGAGGGAATCAGACGGAGCGGCGCGTGGGTAGTGGAATGAGCCAGACGACAGACCAAGGGCCAGCAGTGACGCGGACTCTAGGAGCCGGTCCCGGGCCTGTACAATTTCGTCCGGCGGATCAGTCCAGGTCATACCGCCCCCCGAGGTTGGCCAATGCTCGTAGGAACGATACGAGAGAGAGCGTAGAAGGTCTGCCCGAGATGGCGGCTAGTCCCGACAATACCCCAGACGGTTCCGTCCGCTTGCTTGACCTGCCATTCGTTAGCAGGACCGCCAACGGTCAGGGAAACGCCGAGACTATCGGGGACCTTGAGTTTTGCCGTGGTCGGTGCTGTGATGACGTTGTGATTTTCGTCATACCCGACGACCTGCACAGGACCGGCATGGAACACCACGCCAGGAGATGGAAAGGTGATCCAGGACGCAGATTTACCCTGACGATATTGGACGCCTGGCGTGGCCAGGATTCCAAGAGTCGAGCGCATAGCTCCAGCGATGATGTCGGATGCTGACATGGGTCAGGCTTTCAAGGTCCGAACGATTGATTTATGCGCGTCATCCATTGAAGAACTCAACGCGGAATGCAGCTTATCGACCTGGGATTTATCCATGTCGTCCTTGGCATCCTCGATGCCATCAACGACAGCAGACAAAGCGCCGCCTAGCTTTCGCTTTTCTAGCATCTGATACGCACCGAACGCCAACCCGCCAAGGGAAGCGATAAGTCCACCACCGGGCAAGAGATTAGCTAAGGAAGGGGCGGCAGTGATAGCAGCGGCTACAACGGGCGGAACCTGTTGCTCTACCTTGGCCTTAAGATCCGATTGCCCCGTAGCTTCCGTGGTCCGCTCACGGGTAACGGTCTGCGTAACCTGGGTCGGCTGAATCGTCACAGTCCCAACCATCGGCACATCGGCAATGACCGGTGCCGTGCGCGTTTCCGTGGTCGTTACTTCCTTTTGAATCTCATTGTTTTTCGTTACCGAATGCTCCTGACGAGTCTCGCCACATGCCGTCAGCAAGAGCAGGAAAATTCCCGCCGCAATGACGAGACATGCGATGTCAATAAACGGTAATTTTTGCAGTGATTTCACAGCGAAAAAACCGAGATGATTTTAATAATCCAGCCCATGCAAACAGGACCGCCAAGAAGAATGATGTTTTTCATTTGTCTTCGTCCTCTTTTTTCTTTGGGCCAACAGCGACAGGGTCCACAATTCTGCGGATGGCAGAAATTTCCTTGTGCATCGACTTGTAGTCTTCTTTAATCTCTTTGATGTCGGTCTTCGTCATCTGCACATCAGACCACATATTGTAGGCCCAAATCGTTGCGGCGATAAGTACACCGCCGACGCTGATAAGCGTTTTTAATTCAACCTTCATACGGGTGTCAGGACCGAGAACGAGAGTTTCATCGGCGGCATGGTTACGGGGCGGCATTGGTGTCGTCCGTTGGCAGAGGGATGAGTCCGAGGCGGTTAGCTTCGGCGCGGAGTTCTTCGAGTGATCCGGTAATCAACGCGGGCTGAATAGTCATAGTCGTGCCGCCGGGCGAGATCAGCGACAGGACAGAGACGCCATCGTGGACCATTCGCCAGTCTGGACCGGAATAGCTCCGGCAGTTGATCCCGTCGATAACAGACATTTGATGAGATACGAGCATGGTTTTAGTTTGTGGTTACGGTGCAGCCGCGACCGATCAGCGTAGCTTTATCGGCCAGTCCGGTTGCGCTGGGAGTGGCGCTGGTTCCGGTAATTGTCACGGTCTTTGCGCCAGTGTAGAGCGTTGTTCCGCTAGTTCCGTCCAATGCGACGAGACGAGCTAGAATGCCGTCCACGCTGGCCTGATTCAGAGCGCATGAGCTGATGATGATGTTGCCGGTGATTTTCTTAGTCACGCCAACCGCGCCGAAAGTCAGCGTTGCCAGTGCAGCGGTTCCCGTGGTCAGTGACAGGCTGGAGCCTGTTCCGTTGTTGATCGTGACAATACCAGCGAGGGAGAGCGTTGTCAGTGCGCCCATGTTGCTAATGGTGATGCCGGTTGCCGAAGCGTTGACCGTTGCCAATGCGGAAAGAGTCAGAGTGGTCACGCTGTTATGCGTTCCAAGGAGGCTGATTCCATTCTGGTGAACCGTAGCAGTTGAATCTCCAACGGTAGTCAAAGCAGCAAAGGAAATAGAGGTAAGTGTTGCGCCGTAAGTTATCGCGCTGGTTGAAAGTGAACCGACTGAAGTCAATGCCGGGAATGAGTACGTTGCGCATGCCGTTGAAGCTGGGAGCGTGAGAGTCGCTCCTACATACAGCAATCCAGTCATAGAAAAAGACGTTATTGCAGACAATCCTTGGAGGTCGCAACTTTGTCCAATTGTCGTCATCGCATTAGCTGAGAATGAAGTTAATGCCGCAAATGATGCCGCAGTACCAAGGGCAAATGATCCGCTAACCGTGACTAACGATGAAATGGGAAATGTCGTACAAGAAGACATTTTCCGAGGCTTAAATGTTCCGACTATGGTGGTGAGTGCGGTGAATACTACGGAAGTTGCGGACGGTAGACTAAATGAGAAGCCTGCGCTATTTGTCGCCGCTTCGGTAGACGAAGTGCCTGGAGCGTAAAGACCAGTATTTATTCCAGTTAAATCAACAAATGTGATTGATGTAACCGCCGGCCAATAGAAGTCATTTGCCCCCAGCCACACCCCCGTGGTCCCCGGCGAATACGCCGTCGCCCCTCCCAACGATGCGGGCATCATAATTGGAGGCGTGGCGGCAGTCAGACCTGCGCCGGCTGGGATCGTGCCTGCACCGGAGATGGTTACCGGCTGCGGGGCGGTGCCGGAACCGCCGACAATCGCCTGCAACGCGGCCTGATTCGCAGCGTTGAGAACGGTTCTACCGAATGCCGTTGAGGAAGCGCGTTCAGTCAACGCCCCTTCCTTGGCAAACGGAATTTGCCCGTCGATCAAACGCTGCGGATACGTCAAGCCCTGCATAGCTTAGAACTCGCCGCCTTCAAAGCGGACAGCGATGCTTTGCGTCACCGTGGTAAGCACTTTCACCACATCACCGGCAGCGCAGACGATGTTCAGCGGTAGTCGCCCATTAGAGTCTGCCCCTTCTGAGGTCGGGATCGTGTAGCCTTTGACCGTGGCCGATGCTGTGATGGCAGTCGTAGCAATTTCGCGAATGATGACGCCATTGATAAAAATGATGATATTACCAATGGCCGTTGCGCCGGTAGTATTGGCAACAGCGGTGACGGCATCCAGACGACCGCCCTTGCCACCGGAAGCGGCAGCCCGAAACGTGTATGCAGTCAGCAGGGTGCCGGTCGTGCCGTCGCGGTTGGTGTTCGCCGTGGAAACCGTGCCACCAGCGGAAATGGGATCGCCAGTATAAAGCGGATTAGCGGGCATGGTCAGTATCCTTGGAGGTAGCGAGCGAGAGTTGCGGAAGGGTCAGCGGGGACGGCGGCAATGCCCGATGATATCTGGGGATAGCTACCGAAGGATGAAATGCGCGGAACGGGGGTGATCACGATGTCGGAATCAAGGCCAGACCCGACCCCATCCACGGCCTTGACCTTGGCCAGAATTGCAGCGCCGGACAACGGCTTAGTAATGACGGTTAAATCACTCATGGAGTTGTCGTTTGCTGACGAAGGATCGTATGGTTTCCGGTCACTACGGTGATTTTGCGACCTGCGTAGGTGCTTCCGGTGGGAGGCATCAACTGGATGTCATATTTGAACGTAGTACTGGACTGTGAGCCGGTCGAATCAGCAGACCCGTCAGCATTGACCACGACCGCGCCGGCTGGAGGCGTCGAGAAAGAGATTGCCACGGTGCGCAGGGTCTTGGACGTAACTACCGCATCATAGGAGAACGTGACAGCGCCCGCCGGGGCCTGGTTCCATCCGCCACGGGCCGATGCGGCGATGGTCCAGGGCTGGCCTCCAATATCGCTGAGGTCGGCGTAAGTTTCGACGAGTTTTGTTGACGTATTGAGGAACGACAACGCCGATGAGGGGATGGTAAACACCTGCGGAACGAAGCAGTCGCCCTCGATGCTGGAGAAGTCATATGCCTGGACAGCGCCACCGGGAATAGCAGAGCCAGTGACGGCGGCGATGGTAGCAGCCAGCGAATCAAGATCATTGCCCATGGTCACAAGGACCAAATCAGTGGGGCTGGAATTGATGCCCGTCGGGGAGTTGATCAGCGCATGGGTAACGCCAGCAGGCAGAGCAAATGACAGCGTGTGCCAGCCACCAGTGCCAATTGGAGTTAGAGTGAATGTAGGCTGAGATGCCAGCGCGGTTGATCCGCTATACCAAACAACCGAGCCACCAGCAGTGGTGAAGGCCCCGGCATTTGCATAGACCGTAGCAACGCCTGCAAGAGTCTCGTAATAGACCGGCAAGGCAACGGAATCGCCCGATTTCCAGGTCATGTTACCGCCGGTTGAATCTCAAGAGTAATCAGAGGCCATGTGACGCGCTTGCCGCTACGGGTCACCTCAATCTCCAGCTTGGCATTTCCGCGAGATAGCGCACTTGTCACCGTTCGCGGAAACTCAATAACGATTTTTCCATTGGTCCAATCGGCACCGGATGCCGTGGAAGAACACGTTACCCAATCGAGTACCGTAACGCCAAGGCCATTCTGGACACATGCGCGAATTGATGCGGTCAACAAATTCACAAGGACTCCGTCCTCGTACATGTCTTGCACCAGGGAAATATCGTCCCCGGGAGTTACGATAGGGTCCTGGGCCATGCCCTAGATGATGCCCTAGAGCATGGCCGGTCGTCGCATCGTGTGGCATGGGTGCCACGGCTAGCCGGTTGAGCGTTTGACCTTACGATTTACCGACTTTCTGTTGCCTCGGCTGACGGATGACCGACGCCTTGCCGGTGGTTTAACCGGGGCGTCGGCGGTTGTCCAGTTTCGCAAAAGGAAGAGCATGCTCATATTTACTCAGGGGTAACGTCAACCCATTCATCGGTATCCCAATTATATTGCATAAGTCGCTGAACGCCCTCTTCGGTATCGGGAACTCGTAGCCACAGCTTGGTTGGATCATTTTCTGGGTCAGAAGGCTTGGTGATATCCCATCCGCCATTGCCATTGTTGACAACAACGGAATCAGGAGTTGCGAAGTGGCGAGTATAAGGGAAATCGGCCATGATGTGATCCTTTCAAGATCAGGTATATTTAATGCCAACGCAAATTGCGGCGGCAGTAGTGGCAATGGTAATGGTTCCGCCAGCAGTCGGAATCACGGCACTGTTGTCTGTGATTGAGTAGGCAATGCCAGTCGAGAACCGCTCACCGTATGGGCCAAGATCGAGCACAGTAGTCTCTCCAGTTTTAGCAAAGAAAGAATCAACTGGAGTATCAGTTCCAAGCGTCGGGGCGGATGCCTTGTTGTACAAATGTACCCAAACACCAGCGCCAGAATTATTGGAAACTCTGATTGAATTGATACATCCAGCAGAACCCTTTACAGAGGTAGGTGCGCCAGTCGTGATATTGGCAACAAGCGATTGTCGATGCAGAGTCCCAGCACCCTGCGATGCGCTAGGAACAAGCGTTTCTAGCCATGGCGTCGTGTTAGCAGTATTGCCAGGCTGTACCGTCCATGTCCCGTTCTGGCTTGCTGGCTGGATGGTTGGGATCTGTGTGGATGCAGCAGGGAAACATGAAACAACTAGCGTGGTCGTTCCCGCCGTGGTCGCCGTGGTCAAGCGCAACCGAAGATACCGCGCTTGGCGTGGAGTTTTACGAATTGCAGCAACGCTGTGAGTCGTTGATGCTGAACCGGCAGCGTCAGTTAATGTTGCCGTTACGGCATTCGGAAATGTCGGAGAATTAGACCATGCGCCAGTGATGACGCCAGTGGTTCCAATGCTCTGGAAATCGACTGATATTTCTGCAAATTGCGCACAGTCGATAATCAGCAAATCGGTATTGATCGGGATTACACCGGCAACAGAATAGGTTAATGTTTGCGGAGCAGCAGGAACAGCAACGATCTTTTCGCTATCACTAAAAACGCCTGTTTCCAGTTTGTCGTGATTTTTTCCGGTAATATAATCAACAGTGACGGTGGTAGTAGTTGCCGGTGCGGTATTCACTACCTCGACAACGGCAGCCATGGTGTCAGATTCGCCAGGAATTACATTGATATGTTCAGCAACAAACTGACCATTGATGTAAAAAATTACCCTTTCGGTCAAAATTTCTACACGATAATCCGTTGCCGTTGCCGTGGTCAGTCCGTTGGGAATTGAAATTGTCGTTGATTGAGTTTCAAATGAAGACGGCGCACCAGTCGGGTTTCGTCCAGTTTCGCAAATTGCTGTGGTATTGCTAGTGCCATTAAGTCGGAATCGAGCAAACCAACGTGGAATTGTCGCATCTTCCCGGTATCCGATAAGAATATCCTGGGAGACAATTCGCTGATCGACCGCAACACGCTGACGACCGACAAGAGGGCCATAGTCTACTTTGCGCAAAAGGCCGCACGTATCAGCAGCGGTTGTGCTTGCTGATATGATCGCAGTTCCATTGGAAACAGCGATGGTACCGGCACCGGAAAATGGCTTAACGATTGCCCGAGACGCAGCGCCGGAAGTGCCTCCGACATACGAGGAGACGAGAGTAATTTGCGTAGCGCTGTCTTTACTTTCAATCTGCATCCACGCTGATTCTGCGTCAGAATCCAGCTTGAAATACTCTCCTAAATGCAGATCCAAGGTGTCTGGAAATGTCCCGGTTACGATATCCCCAGCGATGGTTACAGTGCCAATCGAAACAGACAACGAAGAATTGGCAAAGTTTGCCCGGAATGTACCTTCATCGGTCAAGCAAGTTGACCGGGAAGTAACGGAACCGCTCTGGTCGATGCGTACACGACCTCCCCCAAGATCCATACGATTGTAGCCAGGTGCCCAGCTTGCCGCATCGCCTTCAACGTAAGAGCGAATAATCCCCAAAAGAGCGGCGGAAATTGTCGCAAGGGTAACCTCTGACGCGGCCTTAAATTCGACACCCGTTGAAGGATCGGCTGGAAATACTTTTTGAAATTCTTCGCCGAGGACAATTTTCGAAGCAACATTTACCGGGGTAGCCCCTGGTGCGGCAGTATTGGTATTGACGATGACGGACATGAGAACCCCTAAAAAATAGGGCGGCCAGGGGTAACCTGCCGCCCGTTCGATTCATGCTGTCCAGTGATTAACCAAGGATCATGGCCGCATGGCGGCTGGCGATGGTCGCCACGCCCCAAGCCAACGCGACTTCATAGCGGACTTGGCGATAACCCGGGTAGACCGAGAACTCCAGAGGCAGGCCGCTGACCGGATCAACGATCATCATGCGGTCAATGGCCATATCGCCTTCATCGGGCAGCGCGGGAGCGCGGGCAACGAGCTGGAACGCCGACTTGTGGAAGGCCACGCTCGGGGTGTAGTTGTTGCCGATGGTCAGGGCAGTGGCACTGGCCGGGAGAGCCTGACGCAGACCAGGACCCTGAAGAACAATCGTACCAGGGGCGGCAACGCCCGTAGCGACGACATACTTGTTGGTATCGCCAGCAAAGGTAATCACATCGCCAGCCAGGATGGTACCCGAGCCAGTGATGACCGGGATGCTAGTCGTGCCGATGGCGAAACCGGCAGCGCTGGAGGTGTAGCTAGTCCCGGTTCCCTTGGTAAAGGTGCCGATCTGGCCGGATTCGCCAACATTGAAACCCATCAGGTTGCCGATGGAGCCGTTGCGCAGGAGATCGCTGGTGCCCGCTTCATTCACGCGGAACAATTGGGATTGAAGGCCGCGCAGATTGGCGCTGGCCGTGGTGTTCAGAACCAGGCGCAGGTCCGTCATCGGAGCGCCATTGTCCTGCATGATCTTGAGGGCCTGGGCAAGGTCGCTCATATTCGCAGCAGTGGCAAACGGGGTCGTTCCGGCAGTGCCAGTGGCACGCGAGGCGGTACGAGCCAATGCAGCAAGGTCCAATTCGACTTCATTTACCAGACCGCGAATGGCCTGGGCGATGGCATCGCGCTTCACCGTGCTGTACGGCTGGACCGTTGGGCTGTATTTCAGGCCCGTGACTTCTTCACCCTGAAAACCGAAAGGATAGGCCCGGCTCTTGGTGATCGTGATCGGTGCATTGCCGATGACAAGGCCAGTATAATCCGGCGGGACGTTGGCCGGGGTAACGTTGATGCCGGTAATCTGCGGAGTGACCGGCGACATGATCGTCTGGCCGACAGCCACACGGGCAACGCTGGCATCCCGAGCGACGGCAGGAACGAAGCCCACCAATTCACGGGAAACCACGTCGAGGGCTTCATAGATGGTGGGGACCAGAGAGGTCAGGGTATTTGCAGCCATGGGTCAATCCTTCCCCGCTCGGGGGAGCAGGGGTGGTTCAGTCGATGATGGTGATGGTACGATTTCGAATACCGGCCACGAATGCGCCAGGGCTGGCGTCAAATTCAGCGCGGGTAATCTGCTTGATGCTGGCCTTTTCCGATTCGGGAAGGATCTTGGAGCCAGCAGCACCGCCTTTGGCGTGCGCGGCCAGCGCAGCATGCGCGGCCTTGGCTTCATCCCGCTCTTTGGCGATGGCTGCAATCTGATCGGTCAGGGCCTTTTCCTTGGCGGCGAATTCGGAAGACTTGGCGCGGAGGTCGGCCAACTCCGCAACAGCGGCGGCTTGTTTTTCCTCGTGATCCTTAGCAGCGATTGCCGCAAGGATTTGCTCCTCGGTCGAATCCTTGGCAGCCATTTCCCAAATCAGGGCGGCATGCGTGGGATGCTTAGCAACGATGGCTTGAGCCTGGGCGATGGCGTTCATGTGATTCCTTACGGTGTCAGTGTTGGACGGTAGCGGGGTGGTAATTGCAGCCATTGCGCCCATGGCACGGGTGCCACGAGACGGATCATTGACCGTCTGATCCCAGGTCTGGACTTTATCGACGAGGCCCATTCCAACGGCTTTATCAGCAGTGAAAACCTCGCCAGTTCCGGCGCTAGCCATCTGCTGATCCGTTAGATTGCGCCCATCCTGAACAGCGGCAGCGAAAATAGAATGTAGGTCTGCAACCGTCTGCTGTACGCTGGCCATCTGCTCTGGGGTGAGCGATTCGTTGGCGGTTCCGGGAGCCTTGAGTCCAACCGAGCGCACAACGTGAACCTTGTGGCCCTTCTGTTCCATGTTTTTGGAAGAGTCCACCAGGGCCATAATCACGCCGATGGAACCGACCAGGGCAGACGGTGACGATGCGATGACTTGGTCACATTGCGAGGCCAGCCAATAGGCAGCAGAAGCGGCAAGGCCATCTACATACGCAATGGTCTGCTTTCCCGCGGTACGTGCTGCAAGGATTGCGTTGGCCGTTTCGGCAGTGCCAGCAACGGAACCGCCAGGGGAATCAATCCGCATGATGATCCGCGATACAGCAGGGTTGGCAGTAGCCTTGGCCAAGTCCGCTTGAATCGCTTCCGCGCTGCGGCCCTGGTCCTGACATGCGCCGTTGATCTGGTCGGAGTAGCGAGCTAAGACGCCACGAATAGGGATGATTGCCGTATCGCCACGCACCTGCATCAGCGGTTCCCCGGCGCTGGCCATATCGCCAAACATATCAGCAGCCCGATGCTGGGATTGAGCAGTGCGGATCTCCTCAACCGTGGCGCGGAGTCCCTGATCGTGGCGTTCAATGACCTGGAGGAGCGAATCAAAAACGCTGGGAATGATCGCCCAATGTTGGGCGCAAACAAATTTGAGAGCGGGACTCATGCGTCCTCCTTGGGTGGATCGGTTTCGGAGGCTACGTCCTCGGGGCTTTCCGGGTTGGCGGAGTCATCCTGCGCGATTTCTTCCGGCGGTTCGGTGGCTGGAGCTACTGCCTGTTCAGCCTCCATATCATCCTCTCCGCATTCCACATCGTGCTCCTCTAGCCAACGGTCATCCTCCTGGCGTTGGCTGATCGACTCGCGGAAGTCCACGCCTGATTCACCGAATAGCCCTGTAAGATCACGGCCCAATTCCTTCCATGCCTTGACGGCCATGGCTTCCTTGAGCGGATCAGGCATTGCGCGAGCCGGTCGGATGTAACGACCCTTCATGATTTCGCTGAGAGACATTCCGGCAGGAACTTTGAGCCGTCCGGCCAGGATTGCCTCCTGCACAATGTTCATGTCGATGATCTTTGAGCATTGCTCAATGTGATCATTTTGCCAAATCTCGCATTGCCGGTAAAACTGGAGCCACGCCGACCGGCTCGCGGCCATGTTGGTTTTACCAAGCTGGGCAAGGACTACGTCGATTGGCAGACCCCAGGCTGCAAACTCGTTCCGATACAGAGTATCAAGGAACGCCTGCATATCCTGGCCGTTGAAGGCCCAGGAAGGAAAGAACATTTCAGCATCTGGGCCGACGTAGTAAACCTTGCCAGGTTCCAGCGTGGTGTTCGGACCCCACACTGCGCCGTTACGATCCTTTTTGGCGGCGGCGTTGGGGTCATCGCATTTGATGAAAATCGGGTGACACGCCTGGATGCGCTTGGCGACCACGTAGGCGTCGAGCATCGCCTTTACTTGCTTGGCCAGGTACAGCAACGGGGCGAACATCGACACGCCACGATATGCCCCAGGCATGCGCTTGCCGAGTCGATGGATCACGCATGGGATGCCGTTGTCGTCGTACCAGGGAACTTCTATAAAATCCTCATCCGTAGATGGCAGAGGGCCAACGCGCAAAGGCGGGGCAACATGAACAGAGATCGGACCTAAATTGGGGTCCATCTTTATTCCCTGATACAGTCGCTTGTTGTCCCATTCACCCGGCGGATTGCATACTCGGCTGCGATGGATCAGCCTCCAGCATGTCGAGGTGTAGGCCCATGGCCGGCCTGGGATATGGCAGCGCACCAGGAATGCGTCCCCGCCCTGGGCAGAAAGCTCGGACAGCGCCCACTCAAGCTCCCGGCGGGTGAGCATACCATCGGCATCAAGGCTGCGTCCCTCGCTGGCCCGTTCGATCTCGCACTCAATAGCTTGCCGTAGGTCAGTTTCAGCCGTCGTGCTCGTCTGTTCATCGCCGTCGAGATCAACCAGAGAACGGAATTTGAGGCCCTTTGCCCCCTGCTCTCCGCTGGTCTTGGCGTTCATCAGCGCGGCTAATACCGGATCATTGCGAACGGCTTCGCCCGCACGGACGGCAAGCTCGGTAGCGTCACTGACCCAATCTTGATTGGGCGAAGTCTCGTAGCCAATCCAGGGACCTTGTAGCCGGTTAGACTGCGCCCCCTGGAATGCCCGGGGAGACTGGTTGAACGTGGGGGACATCATGAGCCAAACTCGACGTATTGCGCGACGATGCCGCCGGAATCCAGGCGCTCAAATCGAACGGCCATGTCTACAGCCTCGGTGATGGTGATGCGCGTGATGTTGGTCCCATCGCTGCCGACTGATTGCCAAGGAATCTCGACAGTTCCCGAGTCGCTGACGATGGCATTGTCAATGGCCCTGCGCAGAAGCGCGGCCTTATCGCCCCATGACAGGGCATTGATCTGGGCATCGGCCAGCGCGGCCTGGATCTGTGCGGCGGTGGCCATTGGTCCCGAGGATGGGGATCAGTTACGTCATGCCCTCAAGGCCATGGCTTGGGAGCCACGGAATGAACTATCCCAGGATCGCTTCCTTGCGCTTCGGATGAACGGCCAGCTTCCAACGATGTTCACACCGATGACAGACAAACCGGCCCAGGCTGTCCGAACCGTTAGTTCCCTTGTAGTGAACCGCCGTATCACCCCGGGCACCACACTGGGGGCAGCATGGCCGGGCCTCACTGCTGACGTAGGAGGTTTGCCCTGGCTGCCAGCCCGGTGCCGTCTCGCCCCAATCGGTGGCGTCAGTGACCCAACTCATCGGTACCCCCGTAGGTTGGCGGATGATCCGCAGATATTTAGTGAAATCATCCTAGCAGTGTGGCACCCGTGCCACGGCATCAGATCCATGATCCACCTCCACCGTCCACTACGGAATCCACCCACCCGACAGACTGCGCTTGATGCTGCGCAATGGGCTGGGATGTTGGCTCGTTGTCGCTGCGATTCTCTGGGGAATATCGGTGTAGAAGGCCCAGGCCGAGGGCATAGATCAGGCAGTCAAGCCAGTCATGCCGCTTGCGGACCTCACGCCAGTATCCGGGCTTTCCCGGCGGTTCTGTCCAGACCTCACCCGACAGGTGCAGCAGTAGGGCGTCATTTGATTTCATGCCACGGGGGAGCATGCCGCTGGCCACCTGATCGGGATGGCGTAGTAGTGCCGCGTGGGCAGAGCGCCGAAAATGATGGCCGTCGATGCGGTGCCAATACACACGCCACCCTGGAGGCTTTCGCACGATGATGGATTTCGTGCGGCGGATCTCCTCGGGTAGTGTCTTTTCGTGACCGCCTTGGATATGCTTTGCCTCATCCTCGCCGACACCGCGAACGGCCTTCCACGCTGGCTCACCCTGAATCCATGAAACGATCTCATCCGTCAAATATCCGATGTCGATTCCTCGCGTCACTGGACGCATGCGCCGGTCCCCACCTTCGACCTGCCAGCCTTCCTCGGCTAGATCACGGATTTTATCAAGCACCGCCTTACGGTCTGATGGCGTCGGGGATCTAATCGGTTTGCCATCTTCGCCCATCGGGACGAGCAATTCATATCCCCAATCAACAATTGCCCAACGATCCTCGGGGCCATGGGCCACGACTAGCCAGTAATGACGATCTCCCTGAACGTCCTGAGTGATCGAAAGGTAATGCGCCCAAGCTGGGACAGTGCGCTTGTCGTAGGTGCTGCGGACCGAGCTTGCCGCTAAGGTCTTGTTGTTTAATTCCCCATCCGCTTCGGGTTCAACATAGACCTGGACCCGCTCGTCATGATAAAAAGTACGCATCGGTTCAAAATCTCCGAGAATTTCCGCCCGCCTTGCCGATGCCTCGTTTGATGCCAGCCAATCAAAAGATTTCCAAGGGCAATCCAGGGCCGTCAGCATGATGCCGAAAATCTCGCGGGCCTGTTCTCCATGCGATAGTCGGTGATCGGCCATCATCGCCTTGCGGTTAGCCTCGGTAATGTGGACGCCGCAGGCTACGCACACAACGTGAGGATCGTCTCCACCTGCCCATGTCTTCCACAGAAACGGGGTCCAGCCCTGACAGTGGCAACACCGGTACTCCACGCGGGAGCGGGTGCTCTCTTCGAAGGTGGCCAGTGTCAGATCGCCATCATCAAGCTTGAGCGTAGATCCGTAAATCTCGAAGGAGACATCATTCCAACGCGAGACGCGCTTGCGGATGCGGGTAAATGCGGCCTTGTCCCAGTCGGAGAGTTCATCAACGGCCAGGCGCTTGGCGGTGAGTCCAGCTTGCCCTGATTGGCCACGGCCACCCGACGACATGAAGACTAATGTGCCGCCGCCTTTGCCGTCGTTACGTCGGGTCCTGACTGAGCGCGGCGAGGATGACCCCCGGGAACCACTGCCGGTCTGGGGGAGGTAAACGCCAAGGCCGGCCCCCTCCCAGGCGGGGCGGAGCTTTAGGTTCCACAGATCGCCGGCCATGCCCTTGGTTGGTAATGCCCATAGAACATCGTTACCCAATTCAATCAGCCCATGAAAAATAACTTGCTGAAGCATCCAGCTTTTCCCACCTCCCTGGGCGTCCGTGATTAACAAAAAACGGCGGTATCTACGGGGGGAAAGTTGGCCGTTGACGATTCCATCCATGGCTTGCAGGACGTGCCATTGCCCGGGATGGGATCTAGGGTCATATGGATCTTGTCGCCCATGTTCGTCCTCGCTGTCTGGGATGGTAAGGGTGCGGGCAAATGCCGTGTGGGACATGGGGCTTGGACGGATTGACCAAATGGAGGACCAGGCGCCATTGACAGCTTTCACTTCGGCCGCATCAACCATGCGCCGACTCCATGCATCGGCTAGATTCGATACGCCATGCCCGGGCCAGATCCAGAAACTGGCGGCGCTGGCCTGGGGTGATCCCGTCGATTTCGTCAAGCATCCGTTCCACTAGGTCGTTCCTATCCATAACAACCTTGGATATGGCAGCTTCACGGGACTGCACCTGATCACTAGACCATTGCCGCTTGGCCCGCGATGCTAATTCCATCGCCCCAATTACATTTTTCTGTATCTCGCCTTCTGTCTGGACTGCTAGTTTGACCTCGCTCCAATTAGTTGGCGGACCAACCAGCTTGGTATATGCCTCCATGGATGTCTTCACATCAATAGAGGCTTCTGGGATAGGAGCCTCGATATTGAGTAGCGCCGATGGTGGGCGCTTTCGCCGAGATTCCCCACTTGCTTTACCGGCATTCTTTCGCTGTT
Source organism: Chloridella minuta (assembly GCA_032273045.1). NCBI lineage: Eukaryota > Xanthophyceae > Mischococcales > Pleurochloridaceae > Chloridella > Chloridella minuta. The sequence continues at coordinate 85 of JAUKPQ010106102.1, read as the reverse complement.
CTATTTGTCTGATACTGGCCATGGTATTTTCGTTCCTTTTTCGTTAGAATGTACGTAAAAAATTGACGCTATTGGCGTGGCACAC
>JAUKPQ010105992.1:0-15991 GCA_032273045.1 Chloridella minuta | reverse complement strand
TACCACCACCACCGCCACCACCACCTAGACCGTCAGTACCGGCTGTACCTACTGTGGCACTACCGCCACCGCCACCACCAGTGCCGCCTGAACCCTGAGCACTACTACCAGAACCACCACCGCCACCACCATAAGTGACCGATGCGCCAGTGATTGAACTTGCGAGACCGTTGGCGCCTGTACCACCAGTGTTACCTGTGCCATCTACTGCACCAGCACTTGCACCACCACCACCGCCACCTGCACGACCAAAGTTACTGTAGTTACCTTGACCGCCAAAATATCCTTGAGCCGCTGTACCACTACCGCCGGTTGTTGAACTAGGATTGTTTGTACCAGATCCGCCACCACCACCTGAACCGCCATCACTACCTGCTGCACCAGCACCTGCGTTGGCAGCACTGCCGCCTGCTGCACCAGCACCACCGCCGACTGCGGTGAGTGTAGTGTTGGAACCAGTGAATGAGGAGTTAGCGCCATTGGATCCTGGTGTACTGTTAGATGCTTGAGAAGCGCCACCTGCGCCAACTACTGCGGTATAGGTATATCCTGGGCTCAATATGAGACTACCAGTTAATACGCCGCCTGCACCACCACCACCACCAAAACCAGTACCGCCAGATCCACCACCTGCTACTACAAGATAAGTTCCTGAGTAACCCGGAGCTGAACTAGCTACTGTGGAAGCCACTGTAGGCGTACCCCAGACGTTGGTCAAATTGGTTGTTTCTGGTGGGAAATATGTAACCACTGTTGCTGGTGCTGTACCAAAAGTAATACCAGTTGTGCCAGTACCACCTGAAATTTGTACATTAGCGCCTGCATTGGCATCGCCTGCATTGTACCAAGTAGTTACTAGAGTTACCACATTTGGACCTGAGTTAGCGTTGACATTGGCAGTGATCTGAACATAGTCACTGCTGTAAGCTGAAGCTGTATAAAATTGTTTGTAAATTACGGCAGGAGTTGTAGTTAAATTAGTAAAGTTTGTGGTGGTTGCCAAGGTTGTTGGAGTGCCCGAACCGCCAAACTTAGTAGTACCTGTATATGTTGTTCCAGCAATGTTGGCTGAGTTAGCACCACACAAGTAAACACCTGCATTGGCTACAACATTGCCAATAAAATCATTCCAATCTGCATCGGCATCTGTACCGGTACTTGTTTTACTGAATTGAGTTTTAAGCAGGCCGCCTGCACCAAAGAAAGCACTGGCCGCAGCTGAGTTGGCAAAAGCCACAGTATCTGTAAATGTAAGTTGCCATGCTGCAGATCCTGAACCAGTTGTACCAGCAGTGTTCGCTGAGCCTGTCCATCCTGTGTATTGTGTGCCAACTGACACAGCATTTGCACGATTTGTATAGCAGTTTGTAATGTCTGTGTTGACGTTGGCCAAAATACTAATTGTGTTTCCGACCACTGGAGCGGTCCTGGAAGTAATTGTAGTGTTGGAGTGTGCGCCCATGGCTGCAAGAGTATTAACCAGTGATGCCCATTGAGTAGCAGTAACAGTTCCGCCGGCAGACACTTGTCCTATGGCTGTTTGACCATATGTGGTGTTCCAGGTAGCATTAATATTTGCACCAACAGTAGTTGCAACAAATCCATTATAGTCTGTTGCTACGATTGTATTTCCAGCTGAATATGTCATTCTTATTTCCTAATTATTTTATTGTTACAATAGCTTCTACTGTACCTTCGCCCGTGTCTACTTTGTTAGTAAGAGCACGACCGATTACATTAAATGCGGTTGCTTCGCCTGCTTGCGCGGCTCTTGCAATACCATTTCCAGCACTAACTAATCGATCGCCTTTGTTAACTTGGCCGATAACTTTAACAGGTACTCGTCCAGTCATTGCAACTGGGGGATGTGTAGCGTCTGAGCCTGCTTGGCTGTTCATTAAATATGCTGCTCTTGTACTTATCACACCAAATACATTTTCACTTAGATCGCCTGTAACTTTGGTAATTTCTGCTGTGCCGCCGAGTTCAACCACAGTACCTGCATCAAGTGCGGCATCAGCATGGAAGCGTTCTGCAACGTCAGCGTAGTTAGCATTAATTTGATTGCCACTGATAACACCGGTACTGCCATTGATTGTCATGGCTGTTGTAGGTGTTCCACCAATGTTTACACGGAAAGCAATGTTACCATTGGTAGTTTGGTTAGCGATAATTGCGGCAGTTCCAGATACACTAACATTAAAGTCACTGTTGGAACCTACAAATAATCCAGTATTATTAAGAACACTCAATGTGCCACTGGTGCTTGTGTTGGCATTTGCAACCATGACATTGGAATAGTTAGTCAGGCCCTGGGCTAATGTAGCAGTGCCTTGGAACAGGGGAACTTGACTACCAACTAATGTGCTTAGTGTGATACCAGGACGAACTGTAGTAAAGCCAGAAATTGCAACTTTAGGAGTAAATGCTGCATCTTTACTAACGATGCCCACAATGCTGTCATTTACATATAAATTGATAACCACATGGTCTGTGTTGGTGTTGTCTTGAACTGTTGTTGCGATTGCTCCAGTTACACCCTGACCACTGGTAAATGCTGGACCTACCACTAACCATGCGGCTCCTGTCCAAACTTTTAATTGTTGATTTGTGGTATCATACCACAAGTCGCCAGTAACATTACTGGTTGGTGCGCTAGAACTTGCTGTTGCAGCACTGATTGTTTTAAAAACGGAGCCATTGTAAACTTTGAGCAAGCTATTGGTTGAATCCCACCAAAGCTGACCAGTTAACGGTGCACCAGGAGGTGTTGAGTTCGCGCCGCTTTCTAAGAGATGAACAAAATTGTCATCTAAAAATTGTCCATAACCGGCATAATTTTTTCCGATTAATGTTTGAGAACAAACTGTATTATTGATAGTACCATCAGCGATAGTAGTAAGAATAGTACCATTTGTTAAGTTAATTGTATATGCCATTTATGTTACTCCGTCCTTGTATATTTATTACTGTTTAATATATACATATTTATGCTGCGCTCAGGTTAGTCAAAGTCTGAATACGCAGCGTATAATCAATTTGAATTTGACGATTTAAACTCTTTTGTACTGGATGGAAAATTACATGTGTAATCAAGCGCAAATCTGTAGTACTTCCATTCCAACATTTTAATCCTAATTCGTCAAATACATATTCACCATTAAAATTGGTGCTATTATCAAATGCTTGTTGTCCAGCAGGTTCACCGTAGTCCAACAAACATGTAACTAAAATATCAGTGTATACATTGCCCGAAGTATGCAACACTGTCATTTTATTATTATTTGGGTCAGTATCAGCGGCACTGTTATCATCAACGACTTTTGCAAAAGTTTCGTTGTATAAATCCGCATTTTGACCTGTGGTATTTGGGGGCAAATATGTGATAACTCCAGTAGGGTCCACTGCACTTCCGCCGTTGCCAAATGCCATTTCATAGATATAACCTAAGTTACGGTCACTTAGGGTCTGTGCCATTGCTATGGAAATATTCTCATAGTGAATGGCGTTCTTTTTGTCTACCAAAACTTCGCCAGAATTAGGATCAGTGATCTTAATAAATCCTTCAATTTTAGCCAGGCCGGGTTGAATAATCATGCTCGTTGCTCCACAAATTTCTCTTTAGTGTTTGGGTCAAAAATTCTAACAAATCCTTCAACTGAAATAGATCCAGTATCATTGGGCCGTTTTGGTCGTTCTTGGGGCTGTTGCGGCTGTTTTGTTGTAGTATTTTGCGTCATATTTTATTTACCTTGATTACAGGCCCCGTAAAAACCTTGCGGCCTGAGTGTTAGTATCCTGCAAGGGAACACCGTCGCTAGGTGTTGTTGCGCCAGGTGCATACCAATTCACGCCGCGGCGTACTAGTATGGTAACTTCGCTACCGTCGGCAGGCGCACTATCAAATTCAACTACCACTGGATCTTCGGCGGTGATTGTGTACCCTGTTTGTATGCGAATGCCACCTACATAAACTTCAACTGTTAAATCAAGATTAGTACTGTCTTCGGCTATGCCCAGGTAGATATCTGCGGCTGTGAATGTTGTTGTAGATCCGTCGGCTAGGGCACTGTCAGTGACAATATAATTTTGGAACTGTTCTGGCAACAAATTGCCACGACCTAAACTATAAACAATAGATTCGTTGTCATGGTCGGCTGCGGCAGTGCCAGCTGTACCACGAAGTAAACTACTCACAGTGTTGTTCACAATATCACGCTCACGATACATAATGCGTTCACCATTAACAGTTAGCACTCCCCAAATATTATCAGCAAGATTTGGTTGGTCTACTGCGGAAGCATTATATAGGTAAATGATGTCGTCTTCTTTTGCCAGTGGTTGTACCAGTGTAGTTGTTGTTTCTGGGGTGATACGATAGGTTGCTTGTACTCCACGCATGTCTTGGAAAATGCGGAATGCCATTGCACCAGGTACAACACTTTGAGTAAAGCTAGTGATAACAACCACAGCAAGTGAGCTAATAATTCCGCCTTGAATTATTACATACGATCCTTCAACATCATATCCTTCACCATAAGATAACCAACGACCATCTAAAGAAACAAACAATCTTTCTGGACTAGTAATTATGGTTCCTGTATCAAAACGATTGGTTTGAACAACTGCACCTGATTGATAACTAAACGATCCTGGATCTCCAGTCACTAATCCTTGGTCATAAGTTGTCTCGTCGTAGCCTTCTGACACAACGATACCTTCCGTTTGTGGACCTACAAACACCTGTGTGTAGAGTCTTTGTTCACTTGGATCATTCCATGTAATAATGTTTATAACGTCGCCAATTTGTGGATTTAATCCTTGGCTTGGTCTAAAAGTAATTTGTCCGCCGGATATAAAATATTGTGCAACTGTTCTTACTGATATCAATACCAAGGTATCCAACGGTGCTGGCGTAGCCAGAGTAACTGTGCGTAGTGACGATCCATCGTAAGGATTTACAAAATAATCAATGCCCAAAATCAATTGCTCTTGGTTGATATAAACTGCAACATCATTATCAGCAACCAGGTCTTGACTGTAGTTACCACTCCACGGTAAATCGTAGGTAACAGTTACATCGTTTCCAATGTATCTTGCGCCCTCGTACGGTTCAGCACGAACACCATTTCTGTACACAATTGCATTAGGAATGTTAGTGCCTTCAAGGCTGGCATATGATGCCAAGTCGTATGTAAGGTTTCCGTCAGCCACAAATGTTTGGAATATTGGCAAGCTATAACTGTGTGTTGTTCCGGATTCTGCAAAGCCCAGAGCACAGAGATTAATACGATCAGCGGCACCGTAGGTATCAGCAAAGGTTATAACTGTTGTGCTGGTTGTACCTTCAGCCCAGGTATAATCTACTCCGTCAAATAATGGAATTTCTCCGTTGTAAATTGCAAACTGATAGATGGCTGATGACGGGAATGGTACTGTAATTGTGTTCCCGTCGACTAAATCACTGCCAAGATATGTGTTGAGATATAGTTGATTTCCGCCACCAATACCGGTTACTTGAATTTCAAGTAAGTCGCCAGCAGATGTTTCGGTGGCGCCAACTAATTCATAGTTTGCCCAATCATATGCCTCTGGCTCAACTTGAACACCAGTAGTAACATTAAACATAAACACAGTAAACGGATACGGCAACAGGCCATCAAAACTCAGATTTGGAGTAAGCGGGTTATAAACATATTTGATACTGGCTATGGCAAAACCGTGCCCATCACCGGCCCAATCACTGCCCGGTGTTGTATAAACACGGAAATCCAGTGTGTCAAATTCTGCACCAGGAATCAACTCTTGCGGTGCATGACTACTAAAAGTATCAACATACGCACCGCCGTCGACATTGATGTCTGTTGGGCGTGTACCTAGGTAGAGATCAAGATAGCTACTTGAATAGAAGGCATCAAGGATACCGTAGTCGTATGTAGGGCGACCAGACGCATCGTATGAAATATTATCAAACGGATTAATATCAAAGTTACCTACATCAAACCCAGTGTTTTGATCATATGTAGGACCGGCTACTTGTACGCCAGGGTAACTAATGCCATCAATTAATAGTGGTAAACTCAGACCTGGTTCGTTTGCTGTAGGCAAATAATAACCCATGGTACGATTGGCACCACTTAGAGTGTCAGCATCGACCAGTGTCCAATCTGTTGTAATAAAAATTGAAGATGTATTAGTGGCGTCGGCTGCCCAAACTGTGTCTGCATAGCGAACCAGTGTGCCAGTGGTGTAAGTTACATTGGCTTCCCAAGGTACAATGGTACTATTGTATTCGCAACGGTCGTATTTGATAACAGTTTTGATTGAGCGTACTAAATCATTGCCCATTACTGCTACGGCTGTTGCATCAGAACCCTCGCCACCTTCAAAAGTTATAATAGCAGTGGTGCTGTACCCAGCTCCTGGATCAGTGACTGTAACATCTACTATCTGGCCTGCACTATTAATTGTAGCAGTCATTGTAGCTGGAACTGTGCAGTCACCTGTGACTATTACAGTTGGTGCAGAAGTATATCCGGTGCCACCATTGATGACTGTAACACTTTGTACGGACAACAAATAATTATCAAACCATTGCTTCCATGGATCAAAAGTCCATATTTCTGCATTAGCTTCGGTGTCACTTACATCATTCTGAACGGCAGTTGTGGCATGGTCATATGGTAATAAAACAGGACTGACATACTGAGGAATAGTCAATGTAGTATTCCAGTAAGCCGGAACATCATAGTCAGTGATTGAGCCTGGATAGGTGTCCTGTCCATAGTAAGCTAAATTAAATTCACGAACTTGAACATGGTATGGCTTAACTTCTTGAATGTAATCAAGTACAAAAGTTTGATTGTCTTGTTGATATACCTGGAATGGCAACAATGCACGAATGTTATGATCAACATCAATCAAACTAGTTTTCATCAGCCATTCAGGGGCTGCAAATTCACTGTAAACAAAATTAAACATCAAAATCAATGATCGGTTGCGTTCAATTAATAAATCATCAATTAGTAATTCTTCATTGATTGCTTGGATAATTTTACGAGTTTCAATTACAGGTTCTTGATCAAAGTATTGTGCGTCAAACACTTCGACATCAAATCCAAAATTGCCAACTGTGTAATTCCATAACTCCTCGTTAAACGAGATGGTGCCGTCTTCTAGACCAACACGAGTCCAAGTATTAAGAGTTAAATCAATACCAGATCGAAGGTAAATTTCAAACTTGCCCTGACTGTTGGCTGTAACTTTGGCACTGCCGCCAAGCGGAACATCTGTTAAAGTTAAAGTATCTAATGCTGAACGATTTGGCACCTGTGCCAATGGTTGTACAGTGCTGTTGTACCCTGGTAGATACCAGTTGATATAAGTCCAATATAATTTAGTATCGTAGTTTTGGATACGAACAAGGTTCAACTCTCGTGATCCAGGTAGTAGCCCATCAACTACTTCATATATTGTCCAACGACCTTGTTGACTGCTGTCTGATACCACAAGATATCGATATCCAATAGCAACAATAGCAAGATTTTGATAACTTAATTCTTCAAGATTTGCTACTCGTTTATTCCATGCACCAGAATTTGAACTAGGTTCTGGTTCACTACTGTTGAGTAAATTAAAACTGCGGCTTTCGGTAATAGGATACTGTGCCAACACTGTGTTTACATGAGTCAAATAGTTTTCTAATGCTGCAAATCGGTTAGCAAACATACTTTGACGAGGGCGGAACTCTACTCCATAGCGTTCGGCAATACTCAATGTCGGATCTGGCACATTGGCGCCTGCTTCGTTGACGCCGCAGAAACTATCTTGTAACTTACGATACAGCGTGTCATTTAAGAAACTATCAGCACGACCATCGGCAACAAATTGATATTCTTGGTGGATGTTTGAATCACCGCCTTGAGCCTGACGATCAAAGCCAATGTGTAAAATTGTATCTTGCGCTGAAATTAAATCTTGAGCATTGTAAATTCCTACAGTACTAGAGTTTAATCCAGCAATATAAGGAATACCACTTGTTCTTGGGCTTTCAATGTAACTAGCAATACCGGTGGTACTTAAAGTTTTGCCTGCACCAGTTTCAATTGTAGTGATTCCACGAACCCAGAAATAATAACTAGTTTCAATAATATTTTGTTTGTTCAACGCTGTATTAGTGGTATAACTTATGGTACTCAATGGAGTACCTGTGCCAGTGTATTGTGCTGGTGGTACTGAACTGCTGATCCATTGATAGATGTCAACACGACTGCCCGGGAAAACTTGCCCCCAACGACGGCTTGCATATACAATATCATCTTGACTAGGATTTATAAATCTAACAGTATCGGTATCCCACCAGATTTCTCCAAGGTGTTCTACAGCCCAGGAATTTCCGTTGTTATGCACACTGCCTTGATTGTATTGTGCAGGGTCTACCGCACCAATATAATTGATATTACGACGGGCGGCACCAAGGATCTTACCTTGTAACGGATTGATAAAATCAAAATATGCTGTGGTTTTAGATAACAAACGATCGTATGCAAACACGGTGTTAATCAAATTAACATCAACCTGTGGTTCTTGGAAGCGTAGTACTGCCCAGGCTGGCACCATTCTTTCGTTATCAAATACACTAACTTCACCGTAGTTACCAGTACTATCTTCTAAGTCTTGGCCTGGCGCTCCTACTAACAAGCGACCAGTGGTGTAATTAACCGAAGCACCAAACATATCACCAGTTTTAACATTCTCGTTGTAAACTTGTTGACCAAATACAAACTGATCTGGGTTGTTTATTGACCCCGGAGCACTTGACAAACGATCAAAAGTATAAACAACACCACTGTTTACTATTGGAGAAATAAATCTAGTACTGTAAGCATCAAATGTCGTTTCACCGTGATCAAATATAACCGGCTCAACTGTTGTGCCGTTAGGTGCGCCAACAACCAAACTAGAATTATCACTGTCAAGATCGATTGACGTACCAAATTGAGCATAGTCGGTTGGATTAGGACTGAAAATTTCTTGTGTTAGTACATAGGTTGTAAATCCAAGATCATAAAATGCTGTACCAATTGTGCTGTCTTCTGCGGTTACTCCAGGCAATACTGTTATCATATCGTTAGGAACCGCGGCTGCAACATTTTTAACACTGACCGTCATTCTTCCAGAAACAATTAATATAACTGATTCAAAGGCTGGAGCTGTGACAAAATTAATTTGTTGTGTGGTACTGTTGTAGCTGTATTCTACTCCGGCAGTTTGTAAAACATCATCGATGTAGACCACTGTGGTATAAGAACTAGCAGCAGAATATAGTGTGCCAACATCATAAATCTTAGTTACGCCGTCGCCTACATAGGTAACATCTGGTGTAAGAGTGGCAACGACATTTGGTATTCCAGAAACATTAATGGCAGCAACTAGCCCAGAAATATCATTGTTTGGACTACTTGGCACGGCTACTTCGGTATTATTAATTCTAATGGTATCGCCAGCAGTTAAACTAGGATTAGCCACGGTAGAGGTTGTAACACCATATACTTGTGATTGATTAGTGTAAACATATACTCCACCATCTTGTGGAAGTTGATTGGTATCCAGCGGTGCGCCAACAAAGGCAAGATTACTACTGTGAGATAGTTTAACTGCGCCACCATAGTAGTCGCCAGTGGCTGGCAAGTCGCGTTCTAATGTTTCTATCAACTGGAATTGGTTGGTTTCAATTTCTAAAACATCACCAATTGTTAATACAACAGAACTAGATAGAATAATATCATTCCCTGAAACAGTAAATTGACCATTGACATATTGTTCAGTATTGGTCAAGTATTGTCTGTTCAACACCACCGCTACAGGTGCTGTATATCCGCCAGTGATAGTATAAGTTGTTTGTGTAGGATCTGTGATTTCATAACGAACCACACTGCGATCAAACACATAACTATTACCCGTAGTGTCCACAGCGCCAGAGTTATCTCTAGGTGCGCCAACTATAATTGTACGGCCATCTGTTCCAGTGGATAATGATTCACCAAATTGTGCGCCTGCTGATAGTCCGCCAGGTGTTGAGAAAGTATCAATATACTGCCAATAAGTGTCAGCAGTTACTGAAATTACTGCGCCTGGAGCTGGTAATGTAACAAAGGTGATTTCAACAGTTGACTCATTGAAAGTGTAATCAATGTAAGGGCGTTGATATTCACCGTCAACTGCCACAGTAAATGAATAGATATTAGTAACTGTATACAAATATGTATCAAGTGCAAATGTTGCCGTATTGTCAATGCCAGATCCAGCAAAAGTAAATGCAGTAATGGCTCCGCTGCTAACAGCAGTAACAGTGATAGTTAAATTATTTGCTGCGGATCCTGCTGGGCAAATCTGTGTGTAACTAATTGTTAATGTGTTGCCTACCGCATACCCAGTGCCTCCGCTGATTAATGTAGGATTGTAATCACCACGAGTGTTAGTTACAGTAAACACAGCACCAGTGCCAGACCCAGTGGTAGAATTTTGTTCAATATTAAAATAACTTTGTTGATCAATTGCGTCTGCGGTACGACGAGTCAATCTTACAATTTGTTCCGCGGTTGGAGCTGTAACAAAAACTACATTGTCGGCAGTTATTGTATAATCAGTTAGATATAGGTATGTTACATTGTCAACAGTTACTACCAATTGATCTGGATAGGTTGGATCAATCTGAACAGCATCGCTGTAATTGTATGTAGTGGTTACTCCATCTGTTACATGAACGGCTTGCTGGAATTCAACCGGAACTTGTCCATAAGCATAAACCTTGTTACCTTCTGGTGCGCCAACATACATCCATCTTTCGTCTTGGCTTATTGCAACCGAGTGACCAAAATTAATTGCACTAAAGTCTTCGTCTGGTGCTACCAATAGTTGTGTCTGGCGATAATCATTTGATGCAGGAACTTGGTACAAGGTATTAACATATCCAGCACCACTGTTGCTTCCAGGAGCTCCAACTACTGCCCAATTATTTTCACCAAATTCTGCGCTGGATCCGTAACCAATGACATTGGCTGCGTTGAGTGACAATGTAATATTATCAACATAACTAGTGTCATCACTGCGACGATATGTGTGTACTACTCCAGGATCTGTTCCAAGTCCTGGCATACCAACCAAGGCTGCAAAGTGGTTAGCAGACTGTGCAACCACAGCACCATACTGCGAATTGGCCACTGGAGGAACCGGTACCAGGTACTGGAACCTTGTGAACGGTTGTTGTTTTTGTAGGACTTCCCAATGGCCATTGCCGTCGTTGTCAACCCATACTGTGGCACCGGGTAATAATGATTTAGCGTAATCTAAATTAACAATATCACTGGCCTGTGTAACCCGCTTACTTTCTAAGAAGAATACTAGTCCGGTACCAGTTATTGTGGTTTGATTGGTATTAACAAAACTAACTGCTATAGTAATTGATGTAATAGATGGAACACCAAGCACACGATAAACTCCGTCTACTGCACCAAAATAACGAATAATAATTAAATCGCCAACAGCGAGATTATGCGGAGAGGTAAAATATGCAATACCAGTTCCGTTGAGATTGTCTTGTACCTGGAATACAGTGCCAGGATCTTCAGCACAACGATAGATACCCCAGTCATAACTGTTAACTTTGGCCACCCAAATAGTTGTTCCAATGCCAACTGTACTAATATTAGCAGCAATGTTTGAAGGATCATCTAAACTGAATACAGTAATATCCACATCGTCAAAGTCAACATAGCCGGCTGACGGAAGTGCGGTATCAGAATTGGCAGTATAAGTGGTTGGTAGAATATCTGTAGAGGTTAGTTTGTAACTTTCACGCCAGACATCATTTAAAAATACTGTTTGATTGGCCAGGCTCGACTCTCCCGGTACAATCACTTGAATTGTACTTGGATTTGCTTGCAACAACGCTTCGTTTAATTGTAATTCATAAAAACTCTTATTAGCGTTGGCTCCGTATGTACTGGCCAACACTGCCCAGTTTTCGTAGATGTTGTAAGCGCCAGACTCTTTGCCTAGGTCGGCACGAGTAAACAACTCTGCTGCAAGATTTGTACCTTTGGTTCCCAGGAACTGTTGATAGAGTTGAACCTGTGTGGTATCATCAAGATTAAGAGCAGCCATGTACTGACGTGGGCGGAATCCAATTAATCCATAGGCAAGTAGGTCATTGTCTCGCTCAAGATTGGCTGTTTGTACATTGTAACTGTTGGCCAACTGATCAGCTTTGTTAGCAAGGTTTGGCAACAGGCCTTCTTGGATTAATTGATAGTTACTCTTATACCAATCGTTGCTGTCAAATTTTTCTTTAGGCTGAACAATTGTAGCGGCTTGCCAGTATTGATTTTTGTACAATACAATTTCGCCTTTGGTATATTTTTTATAGGCCTTCCACTGTTCTACATTATTTTGATTAAGGATAAAGCCTTGTGCATCCAGCTCACCTATCCATTCGGTGGTAGTCGATGCAACTATCTTGACACGATTTTGTCTTGCAGCTGTGATCGGATCGTACAATAAGTCATTGAAAATACTTCTGTTATCTAACACCACCATATTTTCATAATTGGTAAAGCGTAACTGCAAGAAGCTAATTGTTTGATTGGTTGTTGATGTTACGGCAAAATTATTACCGTCACGCTCGACAATTAAGTCGCGAGTCGGTAGTACTCCACGATTTTGATCTAACAACATGTTTTCAGGAGTTAGACTAATAATAGTGTCAACCACAGCACCGGCACGATAGGCTCTGAGAGTTGTGGCCACTGGGTTTAGGTTAATCATTGTTCCATTAGCCCACCCTTGCTCACTGAAATATAAAAACTCTTTGGCCATTTGATTCCAGTTAAGTGTATAACCGTTTTCTTGATCTGTAAATATTAACCCTTGTGTCCTTAAGTATTCCCCGTAGCTTAAAATAAAATCAACTACCATGGTGGTATTTGTAAATGTATATCCGTATGGTATTTGTGCAACTGTGCTGGTGTATTGTGCAGGAACCTTTACAATGGCTCCACCGGCACTGACTGTTTGTTGTAGGCCACTGCTAGAACTTACTAAAATTTGGAAGTAAGGCATTACTGTGCTGTAACCATAAACAGCATAGCCATCAGTAACTCGCTCAACAATCAATGCACTGTAGGTAATATCCGCAAATGGTTGATTTTTGTACAATAAGAGATTGTAGCTTTCATCTGGCAACAATAAACTGCTGTTCAAACTATTAGGACTTGACCGTTCTGTGTAAACTTGTAGATATTGTTTGTCTGTAAAACTAGCCATACGATAGCAAAGACGAACATCTAGATTGGCCAGAGCTGTGGTTAATGTGTCTGTGCTGTTAAGACCTAACTGTTGATTGTAGTCAACAATCCAGTCAATGTAACTGGACTTGCTTACACCATTGCCATAGATAGAAATACCATTGGCATCTAATCTGTAACGACCGTTGTATAGGTATTGGCCAAATTCTGCATTGTAACGATAATCATCACGATCGGCAAACAGTGCAAAGAATTCAGCTGGGCGTGTTAGTGCCAGTAAACGCATGACTGCGTATGGATACGAACTACTGGTCCACCATGCGGCTTCAACAGGACCACCATCACCAACTTGCCACGACTTACGGAATGACAATGGATCGTATGGGCCAACAACGCTTTCAAATGGTGATAATAGTTCGCCTTCACCTCCAACTGGAATCACCGGTAACAATGATGGATATAAAAATTCACCATTTGGTCCTAATTGTTCAACTTGACGCCAGATACCGTCGCGGCGTGGGCCAGCAACATAACTAGCAGGGCGAGCATAGTTTGGTTTAAGATATGGAGCAATCGGGTCAGCAACATATCCAGCAGCTAAGTCGTCCCATAAGACTAAGTTATCGCTGGTGTAAGGTGCAGGGCCATAGCGTTCTATCCACCAAGTTGGCTCTTCACTAAAGCCGAGCATTTCCCATGGCGTGTAGTTTGGACTTTCTGTATCGTAAAAATAGCGATAAATTCCGCGCCATGCTCCAAGCAGTGGGGCTTCGTTGATCTTGTTTCCAGACCCGCTGTAATTGTATGTAAATGGATTATTTGCTTGATAGTCTTGCGCTTTATAATCTAATTTGTTCCAACCTACCCATGATAGAAAACTCTCGCCAAGAATAGTAGTAATCTCAGCTTGTGTATAGTCTGTTGTGCGGAAGAAACCAGGCATGACTTCTTCAACGGTCAACGGAATTGGGTTATCATCAGTTTTTAAATTGTTATAGATGCGCTTTTCAAACTCTAATAATATCTGGTCGCGGTAGTCGCCAAAGGACACAGTAATTGACCCGTCGTGGCCTTGAATAACCGGAACAGGATTTACATAGTTTGTGTCCAAGAATATTTCTGGTTTAAATTTAGGATACAGCCCTAACTTAGTCGGAGTGTTAGGAACAAAGTTACCAGCAGTATCAGCATACTCACAAATACTAACTACATCTCCTACATTTAATGTAGCAGTAATGGTTAATCGTGGACTGTCAGTGCTGACAACATAATCATAATCTCGTTCTAACAAAATTGGTGTGGTTGGGTCATCTACTGGATAGATATAAACCAACAGGCCAAGATAGTTAGATGTTGTAAAGTTATAAGTTTGTATTGTATTGAATACTGATGTTGTTATTGCTGTAACTGTGGTGTTTGTTGTGGTAAACACTGATCCAGTTGGCAACATATCAGACCAATAAAATGGATTAATGTTAGTGCGACCCAAAGTGATTTCAGCAATAGCAGAATCTAAAATTTGTGGAATCGTCATTGTTCCGTAATCGTTATTAATTACTGTATCTAACAATTTTGATTTGAATTTAATATATTCGCGACTGTTATAATCAAGTGAGGCAAAAATATCATATTCTTTGCTACGCATGAAGTAGCCAGCAAGTGTCAGTGGACTTGACTGTTGTAGTATTTGTTGACCGTAAGGAATTAAATTACCAAGGTCTCGTGTGTTATTGGCTCCGTTGATTGGGCCGCTTAAATTAATTAAGTTTTCACAAATAGTACCATAATGATTACGAATTGTGCCCAAAGTAAACTGATTGCTGTTTGCATTTAACGGATTGTTTTCTAAGTTGGTTGGTACCTGATAGAACCCAACGCTGCTGACCTGATCACTTAATACAGCTACTTCAATAATGTCGCCTGGCACATAAGTTGTGTTAAATGTAATTTTAGTAGTTGTATCTGTGGTGGCTACATTATAATTGTAAGATTCCTGGAATGCGGCATTGACAAATAATTGTACCGCTGGAACCACAGTCGAATCAACTACCTTGACATCCAATAACAATGGTGTTCCGTCATAGGTAAACTGGAATTGCTGTCTTGCCTTGCTCTTTGTTACAGCGGTCTGCCAACCAATTTCTCTTGTATAATCAATACGGTTGCGGTATTCACGAACAAACCCATTACTTAAAGGTACTGTTGTGCCAATGGATTGAGGTGCATACACAAATGAATCTTTATAAAGATTATTGTCAAATACAATATCTCCTACATTGGTTAAACTCAAATAAACCAATTGGAATCCTAACACTGGATCAGCCAGGGCACTTGAGATTTCTGTTTCAACTGCTGTGCTAGGTGTTGCGTAACTGAATAGTTTGGTTCCATTGAATGTTGAACTAGGATACTTAACGCGGTTACCAAAACTTACGCCGTCGCTATCATACACATCAAACAATGGTGCTTGATTTGTTTTTGTTTTGTCCTGAGCTGTTAACCAATCCACACCATCAAAGAAAAAACTTTTACCTTGCAGTGTGTTACCGCTCAGGCAAACAGTGTCTTGGTCAAATAATACTGTGGTAATTGGTACTAGATTAATAACAGGTTCTGCAATCAATGGAGGAACAGTGTCTGGTGTAATAAACTCTACAAGATATACTTGATTTCTAACATCTGGATCA